>CM032805.1:17140090-17227590 GCA_019155185.1 Beaufortia kweichowensis | reverse complement strand
ACGCACATCCGGTTAACCTCAGCGACGTTGAAATCACTCGCTTTGATGATGGTGGTGTGACGGACTCACTGAGCTTGACATCTGGAGATGCTTTGGATGAGTCTTTGGAGATTGACCGTTTTAAGACAGAAAGACCTTCATGGAGATCCTCTAATATCACGTCAGATCTGGTGCAGGTCACCAGGGTGGAGACGTATCTTGATGATGATGATGATGTGCCGAGCACACCGGTGAAGTCTGATGAGCGAGTGGCCAGTGATGAAGATCTCAGTGGGAACCGGTTGTCTGTTCTGGACGGGGAGTTTAAGTTTGTCCACACGCCCGAGAGTCTTGTCGAGAGATCGCTCAAAAACACATCGGTTCTGAGCAGGTCATACGGAAGGCTCAACAGATTGCTGAACCTCTCGTCCTCTCTGACGGATGTGTCACGGAAAGAGTTTGACAGCGTTAAGACGGCTCACGTGAGATCTGCTTCAAACAGTCCAACAGAGATGGAGAAATCAGATGGAGGTGAGATTAAAGACTACAGCAGCTGGAGACGAGTCGTTCCTCTCTCTGTACCTTCTCTCCCTTCTAAACCAGAGACGACAGATGAGGAGGTCTCCACGCTTTCTGAAGATCATTTATCTCAACCTGAAGAGACTGATGGAACACATGCAGAATTACAGACCGATTCTCAATCTGGGGATTTATTGAGTCCAACATCTCTTGAGCCGGAGACAAAAGATCTTATGCAAACTGTTTCAGAACCATCCCCAACCGTCTCTGAGCCAAACACCCCTTCAAAAGACACAACTACTGGTAAAAAGACCACCACACCCACAAAAACACCCTCCTCCGGCGAGAAATACCAGATACCCGCTCTGTTCAGTGGTCTACGGGTTCTGAAGAAAGGAGCGTTGGGAGATGACCGAGAGACGGTGTCAGAAATCAAACAGCGTGGCACCGATCGAGCTCTGCTCAGTCTCAAGCAACAGGTCAGCAAAGCCAAACTCGAGCCGCTTTCCAGCACCATCATCTCAAAACCAAAAAGTGAACCAAAATCATTGTCTGAAGTCAGCAGTCAGTTACAGAAACTGGTGAACGTCGAAGCCGTCCAGAAAGAAGAAAAAGCAACAAACGCTGAGAGCAAAGCGACAAACATCAACAAAGGTTCAACGGATACATCCTTTGACGCTTTAAAGTCCAAGTTATTTGGCAGTAAAGCGGTAAAGAAAGATCCTGTGGATGCAGCGCTGGACCTGGACGCTGTCAGGAGGAAGAAGAAGAATGAGAAAGAGTTGCTCAGATCAATCTTTCAGAGACAGTCGAGCATCAAGACGACTGAGAGCAAGAGTCCCACTGAAGTGAACGTATGTATGACTGCAGGATGTGATGTGTGACATCACAACACAAACATCTCACAGTGTTTTAAATAATATAGTCAGGAATCAACTTAGATTAATGATATATATTAGAATCTTTGATTTTGTGCATTTTCTGCAATGTTCTGGTTATTTCTCAGTCTTGGTTTTGTTCTGCTGGTTGTTTTATTATGGTTTTTTTCCATCTCTCTCTGTCTTTCTTCTTTGTTCAGTCCGAGGTCACGTCTCCATCAGATGGTGAAGAAAAAACCCCTGGACGTCTGCAGGCCGTCTGGCCTCCACCCAAACCCAAAGATGCTGATGAGAAGGTGGGCCTGCGTTACACTGAAGCAGGTGGGATGCGTTTATGATGCTCTTTTTCTCTTGTGGTTTGCAAGATCACATGTTTGTGCATTCAGATTAAATAGCTTTTTCAAATGTATAAGTTAGTTACAATGATTACAGAAAACCTTTTATTACCAGACATGACCATGAAATTTCATGAGGTGTTAAAGATCTGTTGATGCTGATGTTGTGGGTTCTGATCGGTGTGTAGCATGTTGAAGTATGCAAATTAGAACGCAGTCACACTTTTATTTGTCCTTCATGTTTGCGCAGCTCTGATTTGTGTTATGTGACAAAACCAGCCGCACTGGAACATCCGGCTCTGATGTCCAACTAAAGAAGGTTTAAATCATGTGTGCTAGCGCTCGACTACATTTACATTTAGGTATTTAGCTGACGCTTTTATCCATAGCGACTTACAAATATTAGGAGACAAAACATGTGTGATCAATGTCTGATCATGTTGCTGCATGAAAACACATTAATCATGTTAAAAACACTGTGTGGAGTCAAAAGAGTCAAAGTCTCAATTATTTATTCTTAATTATTAATTATTATTAAAGTCTTAATTATTATTATTTCTGATAGACATCAGTGAGATTAAATGGAGATCATATGGAAACTGTTGTTTAAGTCTCGTGTGACTCATTTGTTTTTATTTCTCCTAAACGGTTTAATAGGGGAAATATCCCACACTAAGTCGATACATAAACGAGACACAACTGGATGGATGATTTCTCTATTTACCCTGTTCTCATAATTTCATCATGCTGAAATGATGCATGAATGCAGATATTTAAAGAGACTATGGTTTTGTTTCAGAGCATCAAGCCGCCCTCCTTCAGCTGAAGAGAGAGTCTAAAGAAGAGCTGGAGAAGATGCGTGTAAGTCTCACATTAACAGCTGCAGTACAGAAAACATCCAGCAGGTGTCATGAGAGATTAACTCTACAGTCATACCTGTGCACTAACTAGTGCTTGTAGTAACTTGTCTTGAGTTGCAGATGTTAAATAGTTAACGTCTTTAAAAGTCTTGTGTGGACAAATTCATGCAAATGTTAATTTTACTGTAAAAATGATTTTATTAAAGGTTTTCATCATACTGATAGTTCAGATGGTTAACATTTTTTGTCACATTCATAACACGTGTATATTTTTTTAGATAACTCGTGTATAGACTGATATTTTTTTGATGTCTGGACTCTATCAACAGAGCTTTAGTCAAATATAAACTGTAAAAATATCAATTCTCTGAGAATAGTTTTGCCTGAAAATGTCACATGTATGAAACTGGAATTGCCCTCGTCACTGGGTTTTGATGGTGTTTCTGAACTTTACAGTAACTGACAGTGTATCGTTGTTGTTTTTACATGTGGATGAATCCAGGCAGAATTCGATGTGCAGATCTTCCAGGTTCGAGGGGAGAACGCAGAGAGGGTGTCCCATCTGGAGTCCATCATCACAAAGATGCATCACGAGAGAGCGTGTAACACCCTGCAGGAGCGCAGCGAGTCTCACGAGGTGTCCGTCTCCACCGAGGACGACGCCCTGGCCAAAACCTTCCGCAACGTGTGCGTTCAGACCGACCGCGAGACCTTCATCAAAACTCCTGATGGTGACACTGCCAAACCAGCGGCGAACACCACCCTGCCCAAAAAACTGGACCTGGACTCCATCACGTCCAGTTTAGGTGTGAGCCCAGGAGCACCTCCGCCACCTCCTCCTCTTCCGGGTCATCCCTTTGCCCCTCCTCCCCCTCCACCACCTCCTCCTCTTCCGGGTCAGCCGTGCGCTCCCCCTCCTCCACCCCCCCTGCCCGGCAGCTTCGCCCCTCCTCCACCTCCTCCCTTACCTGGAGTCGCACCTGGACCGCCCCCTCCTCCTCCGCTCCCTGGAGCTCCTCCCCCTCCGCCTCCTCCACCAGGTCTGCCGGGAGCCCCTCCGCCCCCTCCGCCCATGCCGGGCGCTGGCGTTCCTCCTCCTCCGGCTCTCGGGGGTTTTGGGTTTGGACAGGCGGCTGAGATGGCACCGCGAAAAGCAGCGGTGGAACCGGCGTGTCCCATGAAACCGCTGTACTGGACACGGATTCAGATTCAGGATAACAAGTGAGTAACAGGTTTCTAAAGCACTCAGATGTTTATCAGCCTGTTTTACTGTTAGTGGATTATAAATAAATATATACAGTGACTCTTTATTCTTCTGCCTCCAGCTGAACTTTACTACACTTTAAAGTCATAAAATTCTTTCATCATTTATTAATCGTCATGTGAAACCTGTATGACTGCAGAACACAAAAGAAAATATTTTGAAGAATGTTGATAATCAAACAACTTTCATTATATGAACACAAAACCACTGAGACATTTCTCACAATATCTTCTTTTGTGTTTCACTGAAGAAAGAGTCACATACAGATTTATAATGAACATGAGGATGAATAAATGATGAGAGAATCTTTATTTTAATACTTAAGAAAATTGTTATATTTTGTTAATGCTTTTGAAAAGGCTTCCACATTTAATCTTAAGGTTTTCTTTAATAAATATTTATAAGTGTTAATTTAGTTTTATTTTGGAATCAGAAATAAGGAAATAATGAAGTAGATAGCTTTTGTCATGTTTGCACAAAACATTTTAAAGTGTTTTCTGCAGATCTTGAACAGAAGTCAGGAATTGTTTATTTCCGTTGTTTTCCGTTCGTATGGGTGAAGACTCAATTCTTTATTAAATCAGCTCGGCTAATGTCTGAGATTGAGTTGATTCATGAAACGTGGAGAACTTCTAAACTTTGAAAGTAAACATCTGACATTGAGAAGTTATGAGTAAAAGACTAAAACGAGAGATGGGAGAGACACAGATTGTCAGAATAAAGCCCTGCGTCTCATCATGTGAAGAACAGCGTCAGACGGCTCTTATCACCGCGAGGAGCTTCTGTAATGTCTGAAAAGAGTTTCTCTTTCTCTCTCAGAATAAAGCAGATCGTCTGTCTATAGACTCCTCTGTGTCTGTTTGTTTGGCTCATGTTTCTCAGCAACGATAGAAACCAAATACTTCCCATCCACGGTGATGTTCATCTTCAGCCAGACAGTCAAAACGGATCTCTCAGAAAACCTACAATCCAACATCAGATTTTATACATGAAAATAATCTGTGAAAATGTGATGAAGTGTATCTTACTGTAGTTTGTCATGTTGTGCAACAATGTCTCGAGCACTAACAGATAACTGATGTGTGTGTGTGTGTGTGTTTTACAGTAAAAACACGCTCTGGAACGCTCTGGAAGAGCCTGATATCGTAAACACCAAAGAGTTTGAGGATCTGTTCTCCAAAGCCGCTGTACAGCCCAAAAAGAAACCGCTGTCAGATACATACGAGAAGAACAAGGCCAAGAAGGTTTGTTAGTTCTCATCACCTTTGCTTTTGAATCTCACATCTTTACATGATTGATTTAGTTTGTACTGCAGTCAAAGGAAAAGTTTACCCAAATATAAAATGTTTCACATGAATTGAAATAAATCGTTAACTTTACATCTCATTGGTTCTTCCCTCGTGATGTAACTACAAGCAAAACAATGTGGTTCTTTGGCGGTTCTTTGGCGGTTCTTTAGCGGTTCTTTGGCAGTTCTTTAGCAGTTCTTTAGCGGTTCTTTGGCAGTTCTTTAGCGGTTCTTTAGCGGTTCTTTGGCAGTTCTTTAGCGGTTCTTTAGCGGTTCTTTGGCAGTTCTTTAGCGGTTCTTCAGCAGTTCTTTGGGATGATTGAGGTGCTGTATAGTGATTCCATGAATGATTACAAACCCAAATAACTGATTTTTTTACAATGTAGTGACGACACACTTAAGAACCAACGAGATTATCCATGTGTTGCTATATTTAAATTAATCACACTGATCTGTATATTTCCATATGCAATTCATGATGTACTGATTACTATATACGCTTCAAATATAAATATTGTCTGGATTACTATGATGATGGATAATGTGATGATTTTTTTTGGAGCTTTACCATTTTAAATCCTGTATAAGATAATATGATAAGATTTTAATGTGAAACTGTTTGTTAAGTGTCATGTACATCTGGGATGACATGAGGATGAGTAAATAGAAAGAATTTCAGATTTACATTTAATCATTTATCAGACGAACAATAGAAGCAATCAAAAAACGAAAGAGAAATGATGTGTACGTGCTGTAAAACTGCTCTATATGTTTGTCTGTCTTTTTTTGTACGGAAAGAATAGAAAACTTAACAGAAGTAAGTGTTGGTGTTATTGTCTTTTAGGCGATTCTTAATGATGGATAAAGATTCAGCTGTTGTGGCAGATGATCTCACCAGCAGAAACAGTGATGACTGAATGTGAATATATAGATGAAACTGATCAGTGTTAACACTAGAGGGCGTCTCAGGCTCATTATACACCTCACCTACTGTATAAACAATATTTATTTAATACACAGTATTCAAATGTGAATGACTCCTATGAGCGGTTTGTGATGCTTGTGTTGATCATTGTATCTGCTTTATCATTTAGAGTAATTCATAAGCGTTTGCTCATTCAAGCATCATCAGTACCAGTGTTCATGCATTACATCATGTGCTGTTAAAGACTACAGACACATGTCTTAAGACTCATTTGGTCTATCAAGATGTTGTCTTTAAATGTCTTAATCTTTTGAGCCGTGTAGAGATGGAGGTTTTGGAGAATCTCAGAGCAGTAGATGGTTTGTTACTCGGTCCGGGCTCTGATATTCTCATTGATTGTAGATGTGTGTCACTGCAGGATATCAGATGGCACGGGTCTGCACATCTGGATGAGATAGACGTCATTTACATCACACTTTAAACACTGTTCGCTTCTGTTCTGTCAGCTCCGTTTGTGTTTGTAATGTGAAGTTTATGGGTTTGATTCAGAGGAAGCACACGTATTGAATCTGCAGTTTTATAATGCATTTGTTCAAGTTGAAGTTTATTTGTATAGTCGCTTTAACACTGTAGCACTGTTTCAAAGCAGCTTTACAGCAGAATAAACACAATGACAAGCAGGAAAATATAAATGCTCATTTAATATCTAATATCATCTGTCTCCTAGTGACACTCCAACACTCCATTAATGAATGTGTATATATATATATATATATATGGAGAAAAAACCCAAAACTCCATTAATGAATGTATATATATATATATATATATATATGGAGAAAAAACCCTTGGGAGAAAAACCCTTAATGAATGGAGAACCCAAACTCCATTAATGAATGTGTATATATATATATATATATATATATATATATATATATAAGGAGAAAAACCCTGAGAGAAAAACCCTTGGGAGAACCCAAACTCCATTAATGAATTATATATATATATATATGGAGAAAAACCCTTGGGAGAACTCCATTAATGAATGTATATATATATATATGGAGAAAATAATCCTCCTCTCCATTAATGAATGTGTATATATATATTCAGTCAGTAGTATTGATAGAAAAAACTCCATTATTTGATTTAAATATCCATGGGAGAACCCAAACTCCAAATTGTGTACTAATATATTTGAAGCCCTGTAGAGAACCCAAGTCCATTGAGAATTGATATATATATATATAGTTGTGATTGATTTAACAATGTATTTATGTGTATGATAAACTAGGTATATATATATATAAAAGATATAATATTATATATATATATATATCTCAGTAATATCCATCGTGATATATATATAGAACAGAGATCCATGGTGAACCCAAACTCCATTAATGAATGTATATATATATATATATATATGGAGAAAAACCCTTGGGAGACCCTCCATTAATGAATGTGTATATATATATATATATATATATATATATATATATGGAGAAAAACCCATTGAGAGAACCCAAGCTCCATTAATGAATGATATATATATATATATATATATATATATATATATATATAGCTATATATATATATATATATATATATATATATATATATGGAGAAAAAACCCATGGGAGGAACCCAGAGCTCCATTAATGTGTATATGTCTCCTCTGGTGTCACAGCTGTTTGATAAAATTATTTGATTTAAAGTCGATGAAACTAAATTTACTAAATATTTTTGAGTTGATCTGGATTATTAGTTGTGATTGATGGAGGTGTAATCAAATTTGTCTCAGTAATGTCCAGTCGTGAAGGCTAGAACAGAGATCTGGTGTCCGAGAAGTTAAAAATTAATTGTGGACCCTTCAGATCTATACCCGGCTCTCCTGATCAATCACAAGGGCTCCAGCTAACATCAGCAGCTTCAGTCTTTACTGTCTCATGTGTTAGTTGTTATTTAACATATGGAGGAATCTGTCTGACGTACAGTAAATATGATGACAGTAATGCAATTGTTGATTGGAAAGCTCTTGAAAATGTGTGATAAACTGCAACATTAATTGTGATTTGTTGTGAGATATCATTCTGTGATATGGATTGTGATGAATCATGGTATAGACAGTAATGTATCAAGATATTTCACAAAATAGACTTTGATGTATCATTGTATAGATTGTGATGTGTTATCAAATAGATAGTGACTTATGGTGGTATAGATTGTAATATATTGCATTTACATTTAGGCATTTAGCTGAAGCTTTTATCCAAAGCGACTTACAGATATTAGGAGACAAAGATTGCACTTTGTGATGTAGCTTGTGTTAAAAAGGTTTATATTGTGATTATAGACTGTGATATAGGTTGTGATATGTGGTATATTGATGTTGCTATTGTTTAACAAAAGCAATACAAACAAGTTTGGTACTGTGTGTTATTATGCCTTTGGTGAAATCACTGTAACACACATTCTTTACTGGATTATTTCAGTATTTAATGAAAACTGTTTCACATACACTGTAGAGAATGAGGAACATAAACATCCTCAGGTTTTCAGCTTTCACGATAAGAGCTGAAGGTTTTTCTCTGCAATGATTTGCATCACACAATGTTCGTTTGAGATGAGTTGCTTATTTATGAAGCTATTACGAAGTTTTAATGTCTGAAGAAAGACGAATAGATACTGGAACTCGAGTCTCGGCAAACTGACGTCATATTTGAAAGGACAGCTAAACAAAAGTGACACGCCAGCAGATGTTTATTCTTTCTGAATCACCATTCTGAGAAAGCGCCCCAGTAACCGCCTCCAGGAAAAGTCCCGGACAGACAGGCGATGGTCCAGTCGATGTCTGTCCTTACTGTGCAATAACCGGCGGGTTACCGGTGAGCGTCTGGCCGCGATCAATCGGCTTTCTGTCTGTGGCGTGTGGTGTCACATCGCTGATGACTGCGCAGCTGAAAATACTCCCAGATCTGCGCAGGATTGCTGCCTGCAGGCTTCAGTCTTCTGGGAGACGTGAGGAAATGAATGTGATCCGGGTTTTAAAAGTGTGTGTGTGTTTTGATCTATGTGGGCATTATGGAAATGAAATTTGTGTCCGACATGTGTAGATATTATGGAAACCACAGCGCAGGTTTCACAAATCCAAATGGGGAATCTTCTGAGGACGGTTAATGTGTGTCATGTGTCTCTTCTCTCATTATCATATGAAAGTGCGGCGGGGACGGAGCTTCTGTCACGTCCATCCGCTCCTGGATCAGCTTTAATGACTAACACGTGAGCTCACGAGACGGATCTGAAGAACACAGTCTGTCAATATAGTTTGTGTGTTACATTTATGGCCAATTCCAGCGTCATGGATGTGACATTTACTGACAATTCTTAAAATATAAATTCTCACAAAATGTATTTATTATCAATATATTAAATTTTCTGTTGATAGAGTCCAGACATCAGAAATATATCAATCTATACACGAGTTATCTATTTAAAAAAATGGAAATATTCATGTGTTATGAATGTGACAAAAAAACACATGTTTTTAAGAATTAACATACTTTTAGGATTTCTGTGAATTAAAAAACACAAACCAGAAGCAATAAAACCCAACAAATGAAGAAGAGATGACTCTTTAAAGAACATCAAATAGTTATTTTATATTAATTTTCATGTGTTCATTTATGAGGAATATAGACTGTTATGAATGTGACAATTCTGAAAACAGCACTTTATCTGACTATGAAAAATCATGATTTAAACAGAAACAAATGCTTTAATATTTTCATGAAATTGGCCACATTCATTTGATCATTATAAAATAATATAACACAAAGTTCTCTCTCTCGTCTCTCTCTCTCTCTCTCTCTCTCGCTGTCTCTCTCTCTCTCTCTCTCTCTCTCTCTCTCTCTCTCTCTCTCTCTCTCTCTCTCTCTCTCTCTCTCTCTCTCTCTCTCTCTCTCTCTCTCTCTCTCTCTCTCTCTCTCTCTCTCTCTCTCTCTCTCTCTCTCTCTCTCTCTCTCTCTCTCTCGCTCTCTCTCTCTCTCTCTCTCTCTCTCTCTCTCTGTCTCGCTCTCTCTCTGTCTCTCTCTCTCTCTCTCTCTCCCCTCTGTGTAGTCTGGTGTGTCTCTCATCCAGTCTTGTAAAGTATGTAAACATCACACAGAGAGATGAATCATTAATAATATTCAGCGTGAACTGTAATAAACGTTCTTAAACAATCAGACATTTTAATTGTTTCTGACTTAGACCTTCAGGAGTGAATTAAAGTCTCAGACGCCTCATGTTTAGTGCTGGTGTATTTTTGGGTCTGTTTGACGGATGTGAAGGAGATGGTTTTAAGTCATTTACTTCATATCATTTATTCACTTTTATGGGTTTGAAAAATCTGTCTGTGACTCTTTCTTCAGTGTAACACAAAAGAAGATATTGTGAAAAATGTCTCAGTGGTTTTGTGTTCATATAATGAAAGTCAATGGAGGAGAATCTGATGCTTTAGTATTTTCTGGTTAACAGTGTTTGTGTCTCAAGCTGTTTGCTTTTAGCGTATCGCTTCATTAGAGGTGTTAAGAGCCGTGTGCGAGTGGATCTCTGCTGTAACGCAATACTCACATCTAAAGGGCCGTCGCGCTGGTTCCCACCGAACGCCGCGGTAGCAGAATGTCTGTAATCGTGACCCGTCGCTACCTAATGAAGAAGACAGAAACATTAAGTTTTAAAGCCGGTCTTTACCGTGCCAGAAACTGTTGTAGGCTTTATGAGCAAATTCAGTCATTAGTAATTGTGAACATGTGTAGGTAGAAATAAAAATCCTGTGAATTTATAGTTTGTTATAAAATCTTCTAGGCATTTGTGCAGTTGTCAATTTATGGTGCCGTTTCGCTGTGTTCTTTACTGACTGTGACATGTCAGGATTATTCTCACTGATGATGGATGAACCTTGAAAGAAATATTTCAGCCAAATATGAAAATACTCATTATTGTTATTATCATTTATCTTTTCAGATCTTTTTTTTTTTATGTTGGCATGTTGTAATTTTACACAGGGTTCAAAAAGCACATACATTCATCATTAAAGCTTACATTTGATTTGATTGTGTTGAGAGTTTGTGTGTCACTTACATTGTGATACTCATTAAATGGCCGTTTCTAATGTTGGACACTTTCAGATTATTAAACTGCTGGATGGAAAACGTTCTCAAGCTGTTGGAATATTAATATCCAGTTTACACCTGGAGATGAAGGACATACAACAAGGTGACACACATACACACACACACACACACACACACACACACACACACACACACACACACACACACACACACTCTCGCGCTCTCACTCACTCACTCTCTCACTCACAGTGTGTATGTTTGTTTGTGTTGATTGTGTTGTTGTTACAGTATACTGACGGTGTGATGTGTATTGCAGCTGTTCTCAATGTGGATCACGCTGTGGTCGATCTGGAGACTATTGAAGCTTTATATGAAAATGTAAGCATTCACAACTCCACTATAAAGAAATCTGATAGCGCCAAAGAATTTTTAGAAGCTTAACACCTGATTTTTATTCTCTTTTGTGCTGTTTATTTATTTTCTACAGTCATTGTTTAATAGAGTACCAGCTGTTTTTCCTGATCATAAACATAGTTTTAAATATTTCATATAATAATATTTGCTTGTATATTATTATCTATGCATTATGAAGTCAGATTGTAATCTGAACGGCTAGTTAAATTGGTTTTTTTAAAAATCATGTGCAAGAAGATAGATTTCTGAACCCTTTTATTGGGTGATTGATTAAATAATGCTCATATACACTCATGATCTGCTGTAAAACTAATGAAAAACCATGATCCTTTTATCTTTATAATGAAATTTCAGATTTCTGTGATTAATTTTTTTATAAATCATTAAAATATTGCTCTCAGAGATTCTGTGAGCCTCAAATTGTAAATCTTAATTATTATAAGCTTAGCATTGTAAATCAGAATAAGGAGAATTTGATGTACTTGCTCAATAACTGATTATTTTTCACCAAAAAACCCTTGATAACTGATGTCTGTTGTTGTAGAGAGCTCAAGCCGACGAGCTGCAGAAGATCAAGAAACATTACGAGACGTCTAAAGAAGATGAGGTGAAACTTCTGGATAAACCGGAGCAGTAAGTCACTTTAAAGACGACTCTATCATTTCCTGCAGAGGATTAAAATGAGAAATAATCATTGAAATCATTTAATATTAATATTTTAATCAACAATATTTAAAAACTACTTATAAACTGCTAGTTTATGTCGAGCACATCCAGGATGAAACACTTGACCGATGAATGACTGTGTGTTTATGTTTGACCTTTAACCTTTCACTGTAGTGAGTCAGTGTGAGTGTGTCTGTATGCTAATGAAACAGGAAGACATGAGCGTCTATGGATCACGACTCTCTGTGACTCGCCTCAATAATATTTGACTTAATTACACTCGGTTACATCCAGATTATCTGAAGATGTTTCATTCTCCGTTTATCTTCTCATGAAGGTTCCTGTACGAGCTCTCACAGATTCCAGATTTCGCTGGTCGTGCTCACTGCATCATATTCCGCTCTGTGTTTGTGGATTCTGTGTGTTCTGTCCGTCATAAGGTGGAGATCATCTCTGCTGTGTGTAAGGTAAAATAAACACCGTCTGATTGATTATTACTGTCTGAGATCAGCGTGTGAACTAAAACACAAAAGATGAATGTGTCGTGATCTCCTGCAGGCTTTTCTGGAGAAAGAAAGCGTTAAAGATGTGATTGGTCTCATCTTGGCTTTTGGAAACTATATGAACGGTGGAAACAGAACCAGAGGACAGGCCGACGGGTTTGGACTCGAGATCCTTCCCAAACTGAAGGATGTCAAGAGCAGGGTATCAATGTCTTACCGTCATTAATCATAAATCTACACACTACATATACTCTTCAAAATAAAGGTGCTTCAAAAGGTTCTTTACAGTTACTTTCAATAGTCTAAAGAACCCTTTTCCACAACAAAAACATTTTGTAAAACAGAAGGTTCTTCAGATATTAAAGGTTCTTTATGGAACCATTCAGGCACGCATGTGGTTCTTCTATGGCATCATGAAGCACCTTTATTTTCTTTTAAACGATTATTAGAAGTATATGATGAAATATGGTTTTTAATCCCTTGTTTTCTCACCAGGACAATCGTATGAGTCTGGTGGATTATGTGGTGTCTTACTACCTGCGAAACATTGACAAGGTGAGAACTTCACATGAAGACTTTTTCTGTAATATCTTTTCTGTAATAAACAGTCATGTTGTTGTTATTATTGAAGAACTGTGATGTGTTTCAGAACGCAGGAACAGACAAGAGCATTTTCCCTCTTCCTGAACCATCAGATCTCTTCCACGCCGCTCAAGTCAAGTTTGAAGATGTTTCTAAAGACCTTCGCAAGTTAAAGAAAGAGCTGACAGGTACCAAACAGAAGCTCAAAACCATCATATTAAGGATGTAAATTAGACACAGACATACGTTTAATTCGAGCGAGTAAATAACCATCAAACAATACAACATTCATTAAACTATACAAACAGGCAGGCGTGAGATGTTTTGCTGGTGAGATGAGCGATGTCAGGAAACGTTTTGAAGTGGCAGCTCATTTTTATGATCGAAATTTACCATCGACCCATAACGCCGATCCGTCTCATTACACGCGGTCTGTCAATTAACGTGCGGTTAAAAGTTTGTACCCCGAATAAAAGCGTCTCGGCCACAGCGTGTACTCTGTTCTGCTCCGGGCCGCCGGAGGGGTCGAGGGTCACGAGCCCCCCCACCGGCCCCTGGTGTCTGCAATTATTTAAATCAGCCAATAATATGGCATGTGAAAGCAATTAGAATTGCTCTCTTCTCATTCCCCTCCATTTGAGAATCGTTGTTAAAAAGCTCGATCCTCGATGACCCGAGGGAAAATACACGACGCCCCACCTAGAGCCGCCCGTCACTCATTTATTAGCCAAAAACATGGAAGACAGTAAATGCAGAATAATGGCTGTAGCGTTTGATCGGCACCACAACAAAAACGCCTCGACTGCGAGTCCTCGGGGGCGTTCGGAAGGTGTGAGATGCAGACGAGAATAAATGTTTATGTGCAGCTTAAGTAAATAAATGTCTCAGAATGATCTTCTGTCGGACATCTTTGTCGTGTGTGTGTTTAAGCATCAGTGTTTGCTGATTTTACACCCGTGGCGTGTGACGTGGCCTGGCGGAGGGGTCGTGACACGGGGTCGGTGGCAGGGGTCGCTTACACGTCTGAACTGTGAGACTAGAGCGAGACAGAGATGACCTGAGACAGTCTGACTGGCCTTCTGCCCTCACTTTAACTTTAGCAGAAATCTGATCTGAAGCTTCAGCTCTTTTACCTTCTTTAACAGCAGAACCTCTCTCTCTCTCTACTTATCTGAAAAACATTGTAAACTTAGGAAAGCACTTCTTAGTACTTTTGATGTGTCGCTTCATTGTCTCCTAATAGTCATTTTTAATAAAAGCATCAGCTAAATGCCTAAATGTTATAGATTTACTTAAAGGGACGGTTCAGCCAAAATGAAAATTCATTCATCATTTATTTATCCCCATGTCATTTCAAACCTGTGTGACTTTCTTTCTTCTGAAGAACACAGCAAAAAGAAATTTTCTTATTTGATTTGAACAAAATATCTTCATTTGTGTCACACTGAAGAAAGAGTCACACACAGATTTATAATGAAAATAAATTTGGTTTTAATTGATTTTATTTTTGGGTGAACTATCCCTTTAACTAACGTCTTACATCATTATATATGTTAGCAAAGAGAGTTGAATCCGTGTCATATTTATTTGATCAGTATTTCTGTGATGTGATGCACAGACGGCGTCTGTAGCCAGACGTGCGTCAGACGCTCATTTTAAATAAGCCGCCCGTGAGGCGTGTCATTTCCCCGGGAAGTGTGACCACAAATCCAAACACGAGACCCCACTAACTGTTTTAATGCTGAGCGACACACAATATCCAGGCAACTTTTAACAAACTAATGAAAACACAAAAGAAACAAAACAACCGGCATAGAAGCACAGCTGTTTTTCTCCAGTTTAATGACAGAAGACAAACATGAGCGCATGAGTAATGATTATTAAAGAATAACAGCTCGAGACCGGCCGTTATTGAGCGTTTCCAGATGAAACTCTGGAGAGTAATGTCTGTGATGCTGAGAGGATCTGAAGTTCGGCTCCGCGCTTCTTTAATCTTTTAGTTTCAAACCTCTAAACGTTCAATTGTCACCATCAGTGATCTGTAATAATTCTGTATTTATTTTCTAAGAGAAAAGACAATAGAAGCGTTCCCCGTCCCCTCGACGGTTATGATTAATGAAAAGCATGTTTCCCTCTCTGACTTCAGACGTCGTGTTTTGGAAAAAGCGTTCAGGAGACGAGACATTCGTCTGCTGTTATTTATACGGCTCGTTGTGGATCTTTTCCATCGAAACATCGCTGAAGAATTCCTCTAGATAATCCACAATAATATATAACCTCAGAGATCGATATAAATCCAAATGATTACTGTCCAAGAACTGATCTGTCTGTATAAATCACCACAAACATTGCGGTTAGATTTGGTTTGGCAGTATTTGCCATCAGAAGTTAAATGCTGGTAATGAATCACTATCATATATTTTATCTTTCACTGTGTGTCGCTTTGGACAAAAGTACTCGCTAAATAAATAAATGTTTTATGTTGTGATATTTACTGCTATCAAGTTCTGCATGTTTTATTGTTGTTGAATAGAATGTTAAAATATTAAACATACATGTATGGAGATTGTTGAAGGCATTGATCTTCTGTAATCTTTCTGTACTCGGTTGTTTGGCAACACAACAAAGTCTCTGTTGAGCACAAACAACACAAATGAGGTTTCTCGTCTCAAGATGGTCAAGCATCTGCTCCTGCTTTATAAACCGCTTCAATGACGGAGCGCTCATCAGAATTACACAGTCAAACCCAAGACCAGAAACTCTCGTGTGTGTCTCAGATATTTCTCATGAGAAAAAGAGTCTCACAAATGTCAGAAAAGATCTCAACAATGACACAAGCTCAAGTCAGATTTCATATTATTAAAGATTTCAATATGAACTTTCAGTCACATGTGTTTCTGTTTTTCCTGAGAAACATCAGAGACGCGACTGAGAACTGAAAGAGAAACATCTGAGCAGTAAGATTTTCATCTGGTTTGATCTTCAGAGATTTCAGTCTGTATAATGAGCTGCATTCATTAGGTGAAGCTATAAAATCACTGCTGTTTGCCACCAAACCTGATGTTGAGATGCAGAAATCAAAGCATTCTTTCTCCTGTTATGTTTTGAACGAGCTCCAAACATGTTTGTGTTTTAATAGTCATCTGTTGGGGATGAATTTGTGCAGATTCACGCATCTCTTCCTCATGTTTCTCGTTTACGTGAACCTTTATGAACGTGATGGGTAAAAGTCACCTGCTCTTCATTAATTTAGCGCCGGCCGTACCCGATTCTCATTAGACATGTTTCTCTGTGTTTCTCCTGCAGCGTGTGAGAAGGAGGTTCGGCAGGTGTGCGAGAACTCCTCAGAAGAACACCTTCAACCCTTCAAAGATAAGATGGAGACGTTCATCAGCACAGGTGAGGGTTAACCTGAAACACTAAAGCAAACGTCATTAAAGCCTGAGCGTCTACAGGACCAGAAGCGAGGGTTCAAGTGTAAACTTTCCATCCCGACTCTTAGCGTTGTCTTTATAAACACTGGCCTTCTGTTTCGTCTTTGAAGCGTCAGGTTTTACTGTGAACATCAGTCTTGTCATGACTGGAATACACAACACAAATGGAGATTTAAGTGTTAAAATGAGACGATGGATGATGAGAGCTTTCTGCTGAAGGGACAGAACATGAAGTTATGTGATGTTGTGTGATGATGAATCCGTCACAGTTGTGTTAATCTACTTCTGTTTCTTTATTTATTTGTTAGTTTGTTCATTTATTCATTCATTCTTTTTGTCTGTTTTGTTTTGCGCAAATATTTTCCCCTCATGAGCACACACGCACAAACACACACACACACAAACATCACAAAGACACACACACACATCCCATGAACACACACACACACACAAACATGACACATACACACAAACATGACATGCACACAAACATCCCATGAACGCACACACACACACAAACATCACACACACACACACATACACAAACATCCCATGAACGCACACAAACATCCCATGAACGCACACAAACATCCCATGAACGCACACACACACACACAAACATCACACACACACACACATACACAAACATCCCATGAACGCACACAAACATCCTATGAACGCGCACACACACACAAACATCACACGCTCACACACACACACACAAACATCCCATGACCGCACACACACACAAACATCCCATGACCGCACACGCACACAAACATCCCATGACCGCACACACACACAAACATCCCATGACCGCACACACACACAAATATGGCATGCACACAAACATCACACAGACACACACACAAGCGACACGCATGCACGCACACACGAACGTCACACACACAGACAAAACACACACAAGTTCCTTCAAACACACACACATAAACCACATATAAACATGCAAACAACACAAATCTCATTTTACATTCAAACATCATCTTGTTTTAAAGATTTTCTCCTCTATTTGTACTTTTCTGTCATGTTTAAGTATTTGAAACATATAAAATGTATATATTATTATTGTTATTGTTTTTAATTATTGCAAAGCCACACAAACACACACATAGAGCGAGAGAGACCACAGGCGCCAGTCCACCCCTGCTGAGACCAACGCCATTGGTCACGGCTCACCCGGCTCGGGCCGTTCCAACACCACACCCCTCCCTGCCTTCATTAGCCTTAGACAATCAGCCACACACACACACACACACACACACACACACACACACACACACACGCACACACACACATGCACACACACACACGCGGTCGGAAAATAGAAAGCGTGTTCACACTCCTCACAGCCCCCACCAGAGACCCCCAAACTCGCCTTTGAACAGTTTTTTGGAGACTTCCCCCTCTTAAATCTTGAGTGGGAAAGGCCTCCATCACAGTAAAAAAAGGGAGATGAATCTGGAAAATGCAATAAATCTGAGATCATAGCAGTTTCTCCAGCCTGAGATCAATTCTTGCACCTCGGCCGTCCGCCGCACACATCTGCCTTACATTTAAACACTTTTACATGGAGAAACTCCACAGGAGCCACAAGTGCACACACACACACACACACACAAACACGCACACACACACCTCAAAGCCACAGACACATCAACACATCAACAACATCACACACACACACACACACACACACAACACCACACACACCTCAAAGCCACAGACACATCAACAACATCACACACACACACACACACAAACACACACACCTCAAAGCCACAGACACAACATCACACACACACACACACACACACACACACACACCTCAAAGCCACAGACACACAACAACATCACACACACACACACACACACACACACACACAGACACAACATCACACACACACTTTCCAACACTTTTTTTTGTGTGTGTGTGCAGACACCACAGAGGAATTAAAACACATAAATGTCTCTCTCTCTCTCTCTCTCTCTCTCTCTCTCTCTCTCTCTCTCTCTCTCTCTCTCTCTCTCTCTCTCTCTCTCTCTCTCTCTCTCTCTCTCTCTCTCTCTCTCTCTCTCTCTCTCTCTCTCTCTCTCTCTCTCTCTCTCTCTCTCTCTCTCTCTCTCTCTCTCTCTCTCTCTCTCTAATAAAAAATCTTTAATATCTCAGTTATTTCTTCTGGACATTAATGAGATTAAATTGAAACTTTAAAGTCTCATGTGTGTCTGAGAAAAGTTTCAGAAGAGATCTCAACAATGACACAAACTCAACTCACATTTATCAAGTCTGACATCAAAAGTCAATATTATTGAAGATTTCTCATCAAATTTACCCAAATCCAGATTATTTTACCCCAACAATCTACATTCATGTACACCTCTATATCCTTCATGGAGTTTAACAATTCAGTCACATGTGTTTCTGTTTTTATTTCTCCTGAGAAACATCAGAGACTAAGATGATACTTAAATGAAACACATTTGAGAGCTAATCAGATTTCATTTATACAGATGTTTATTTTCTCTGTTATATTATTGATTGACTGTTTTCTTGTCTTCAGCTCAGTCCGAGTACACGGCTGAAGACGAGCGTCTACAAGATGCACAGAAGAGGTAAGAAACCCGTTTGAGGTGTGTGGGATTGTTGTGCACTAATAAGTGCTCACTTCTGTCTGTAGTAATTAGTCTAAACTGATAAAGATAATGATGACGAATAGAGACGGACATTCTGTTCATAGTTACATAGACAGTTGACACTTCAGTGAGCTTGTTGAAATGCATTGTGGGATTGATATGTTTTTAAATGCATTACACTGGGTTTTGGTGTGTGACGGAGAAAGATTAGATATTTTAATTTGGTGAAGAACATCACAGTCACCGTGTCATGTGATGTCATCATGTGACCGCCAGCGTCTGCATCCACGAGAGGAATAATACAAAACATGCTGCGTGATGGAAAATATCTCAAATTGTTCAAACAAAGCATATTGATTATTTTTCTTTGTTCTCTAAAGAAAACAAAGTGAATTTAAATGAATCTAACGCACAATGTGTTTATCTAAAGGGTTTGACGGCGCTTCAGCGCGGTAATGAAGGTGTTGAATTGAGCCGTATTGATCAAAAGGTCCAGGCAGCTTAGACGCTCTTTTAATTTACCTTTCATTTGCTCCACAAAAGTGCCGAACGCTCCAGCCGACAGTGAAGCAGTAAGTGAGGCTTTCCCAAAGTTCCCATGGACGCACCTCATTAAAATGACACGCGGGTGATGGATACGGGGAGCCTCGGGCGCTCGTCCGGGATCTGGGTGGGCGTCCACATGTGGCTCAACCTGAAGGGCATCACCTTTACACACATTCACCCACTGAACACGCTGAGCTACACAAGAGCCACTTTGATCTTACAAGAGGGGCAGAATCTGTGAAAATAGATCTGACCGCTTTCCACGCGCTTGTGTCGCTGCCGTCTGAAGCGTGTTGAGGAAATAATAGAGATAGATGAAGATAACACTTCTTATCTGATGATAATGTCACTCATTACACAACTGAAACTTGTTTGATTTAGTCACAGACATGGATGACCTATCAGGGAATTAAAATAGTAATTCTGTGCATCATGTTATAGTGTTTATAAGTCCATTTCTTAATTCAGTTTCTTAAAATAAATCTCTGTCATTTGAGTTTTGTGAATCTAGTAATCACAGCTGTATCGATCAGTGTTTCATCCATCAGTTATTTTTGATCTTTAGGTCCACATGATGAAACCAGCTCATAAATCACACTAAATGATGTTTATGTTGTTAATGGATAAACGCAGAATTTACTTTATACACTATAAACGATATTATATTGAAAGACCCTATAAAACATGAAAACACAACGTGTGTGTGTGTGATTTAACACACAGTGATCATTAATCACAGTCTCTCTGTTGATTTGTGGCCGTTGAACGTGATTTTTCTGCCTCGTTGTGTTTGAGCTCTTTTCATGCTGTTTTACACATGATGTGACAAAATGTCATTACGACATCCAGACATGTGCTGTCGCTTCTGCTCACCGGCTTATATCCTCATCAATAACTCATAAAGATGAGGAGTAGAGATGAAGATATTACTGAATAAACTCAAATTCAAGCTCATGGGTTCAAATAAACTACAAGATTACGTTTTTATATCAAATCAGATTTTTAATCAAAGCACATTTTGTTTTTCATGTTTGCATTAATTTAGTAGAAAAGTCTGGATTTAAACATGGTAAAATGAGTTTAATGCAGCAGAAAACATTTCAATAGTCATAAAAATAGTCTCCAAAAAAAAGTATTTTAAAGGTTTCTCTTTAACTTTTTCTTTCCTTTATATTGCCTGTTTTTAACTAAATGTTTTCTGAACTCCTGCTTTAAAACGATGCAAACAGTAAAAAGTGCAATAGAAATAAACTTCAGTTCAGTTAAAATCAACAAACGGCACATTTCCTACTGGTTTTGTTTTAGTGTTTGTGTGAAATATGACTTGAACATGTTTGTGTGAGATCAAGCCTAAAATATTTCCTAAACACACACAGAGACATTGTTGTTGTGAAGTGTAATAATGTGATGATCATCATCAGATTGTGTTCATCTGCTTCATCATGTGTGGACATTTTAAGTGTTTAGATGCAATAAACAGACAGTATGTTCCTCTGCTGACAGTTTTTCACTTTGTTTTCTTTAGCTTTCAAGACATGGCGATGTACTTTGGACTGAAACCCAAAACTGGAGAAAAAGACGTTTCTCCAAATTACATTTTCATGCTCTGGTACGAGTTCTGCAATGACTTCAAGAACACGTGGAACCGTGAGAGTAAAATCATCTCTAAAGAAAGGTGAGGATGCGACTCTGTCAGCGCTGATGTCACAGTATTCATCGTCATGATGTTTGATTCTGTTTGGAGCGAGCCAGAGGAATGTTGTTTTTAACGGGCTCTGGTAAAGCATTCGAGATGTTGAGAGAGGTTCTGTCCCCCAGCGGGGAGCTCTGCTAACTGGACACACGGGTCAAGAGTGACATCATAAATCCAGACTGAGCTCTGGACCCGCCGCTCGCACACAAAACGTGTTTATTTTTATTTGTCTCTGCTGTCTACAAAATAGACTCATTTGAAGCGTGAAACGGGTTATGAGTTACTGAGATCTGTGTGAACGAGCTGTCCTTAAAGAATCATAAAGAATCAACTTTAGAAGATCAAAAAACCCTATGGCTAAATTGAGAAATACAATATATAAGCTTTTTCTCTTGTTTTACATTTAGATTTTTGTTAATCTAGATGTTTTCTGTGTTATTGATTGGACTGAAGCAATGAAATGCTGTGGCTTTGAGAAAAGTCCATTTTGAGTGAGACTTTATATTTTGATTTATTTGTTTTTAGACTAAAAGAAGCTCGAGAAACTGTCCAAAAAATCACAGCGGAGAAGAAAGTTGAGACGAAACAGATTAACGCCAACAGTCTGGTGAGAAAATCACTTCACGCTCATACACACAAAATATCAATATTGTGTCATTTTCAGTAATGAATGAAAAGTTTTCATTGTGTCTAACAGAAAGAACGACTTCGGAAGAAAGAAACAGGTGTGTCGTCTAGCTGAGATCACCATCACATACAGAAGTGTGATCATCTGATGTGTGACTTTATTCACATCACAATCATGTTGACGTGTTTATCGTGGAAATAAATGCTGATAAACTTCATACTGTGGGGAAGAATCACCTTACAGATCCTCGGTTTCCTTCAAGAAGAAACTGTGATGTTCTTCATCTGTACATCAGTATCAACAGTGCCTCATACGTGCATCAGTCACAGCCTAAAATCAATCCATTCAATGTTTTTATATTTCTGAACATGTTGTCATGATATTATCTAAATTTGTACTTGAACAGAAAACTTCAGTCGCTAGTTGATTTTTTTCGCTCTCGTTCTGTATGATTTCTTTCGGTATTCGTCACTTGCTGTTTTTCCACATTTGCCAAATGAGACTTGATTAAGTGTGAAGCACTTTAGTTCACTTTAGTTTCACACACTTCAGTTCTGAAGTCTATGCAATATTCTGTCTGTAAACTCTTCATGTGTTCATGGAAAGTTGCAGTAGAGAATTTTTATTTTTAACCGCTGCTGAATGTTGAATGATCTGTATGATTTTATCATGAGCAGATATGTTGACCACGCTGGGTATTTTTAGCACTTATGGAATGCCCTGTTTATTCAGAAAAGGCTTTTATTAAGAAATATTTAAGAAAAGCTGTCTATGGTTCACACATTCAATTATAAATGATGAATCTGGACATATTTGAGCTGTTTGCAAAGGTCACAATTTTATTTCCATTTAAAGAACAAAGTTGTTTTTGTATGTAAGAATTTAATGACATTGTGAATTTTGTTGATATTGGGTCCAAATTTAAATCAATTTAAAGTTTGTTTAGACACCTCTCGATGGGTGAAATCATCTTTTTTACATTAACAGAGAACCAATAATGAAAAGACTGGCTGATATAAAAACCTCACATGAGAAATATTTACTCGTTTACATTATACGTAGTTTTTACTACATCAGACATGATAAAATTACGTTTGCCACAGTAAATCAAATTTCTAAATGTTTTGGATTCATTGAAACTTGTGGAAAAGCTCATTAGAAAATAATAAATAGTTCATATTTAATTTTTACTCTGTTTGATTAAATCTTTAGTAAATCCAAGAAGATGCAACGGGTCAAAGCAGCAGTTTAGATTTTTCTGAATGAAATGTTTCTGTTTTTTCACCGATTCCTCCTGAAGAATGTTGAGAAGCTTCTGGTAATGAAGCGTCTCATGGATGTGTGGAGCGTAACATACGCAGCATGAAATCAGTTTCTGCAGTAATTTATGAAGCATGTAATGAGTGAATCAGCGACATGTCCACGCGACTGTCAGACAGAGATCAGAGGTCACACCGTCTGAGCTTTTATTCAGATGATTCATCCACAGCTCTGTTTTGTAAACGCATGCAGCTGTTAACATCTTTATACAATCATGAACCGTCTGCGTCATCCACAGCAGACCTGCAGCACAACTTCAACATACAAAAGCTTTTCATCATTTGTTTAAAAGGTTTCACTCATTCATCTTTAAGACTGATATTATAAATAGACTAATAACATTCTGTCTGTCTGCCACAAAATAAACAGCAATCCAGCAGAAACATTTACAGAAACACACTTTGATTAATATTACTACTGTTAAATAAATTCAGTCCAATTCCACATAGTGGAAACTATCAGTCTTTAAACTTTTGGAGATAAATGAAGACATGCATCATAACATGTGATGTTCTTCTGTAAATCACATCAACCACACCTTCAACATATACATTACACATACACTAGATACTGAAACTTACATTCACCCTGCAAACATGATGCTATAGTTCATGTTTAGAGTAACACTGGAAAAGAATGAAACAAGGTTCAGACATCAAACGCACACAAAACATTGTGATCAGTGTTTCTAGGTCACTAATGACATTTGGAAGCACATTTGTGAATTGTGCATGTTAAATCCTTTCTTTAAACGAGTTTGGTAAAAATAATCAAGTTGCTAATAATATAATTTATTTCACATGCAGGTTTTTATATCACCTGCTGTGTTAAATTGTTAAAGTACAAATAGTATCTCAATCAATATGAGCTGATAATTTTAAGAGAATTTTAGAAGTTCCTAAAAATAAGTAACTGCTTACTGATGTGCCAAATACACCACCAGCAGTGACTGATTAAATGTAGATTCCTCATCATCTTAAAAATCTTTCTTTATGGTTAACATGTCTTTTAAAATGCTGTGTGTCTGCAGAGGAATAAAAATGTGCTCGTGTATGAATTTTGTTGCGAATCACGTTCATGGAAACTCCATCAATAAAAGCATCGCAGAAGATGCTGAAGATAAAGGATAAAAACTAAAGAAACTAAAAGTCTAGACATTAAAGTTAATTCTCAAACTTTCCTCATGGTTGTGATGATTTCTACTGATAAACAATGAATTTGTGTGTCTGGACCAGCATTGTAATGTGGACCGTTTTTACGCACGGCTGTTTTCATCAGTTTAATCGGCTCACACGTGTTTTCTCACCGAATGACGCTTTCAAACACAGTTCGTGTGGATCCATGCGGATAAAATCCTCCAGAACAGACCGATCTAGTCCAGATCTATGGAGACGCATCGGCACTGTTTGACCCGCTGGACGCGCTTCTTGCGCGTCGGCGGCTGCTGGTCGGGACAGTTGAGGGTGAAGGTCATGGTGGTGAATCTTTTGGGTTTACAGAAGGAACAGGACTGAAAGGCTCCCTCCTCTCTCCGCACGTGTCTGGGGATGTAGAAGGAGTTACACTGGCCGTAGCAGAAGCGGTTGATGATGGTGCGGCTCGCGCATCCCTCCTCGTGGATCGTCTGCTTCAGCGGCTGCGTCTTGCACCAGTCGCGCTTCAGGTACCGGCGCTCGGTCACGTGCAGAGCCTCCTGGCTGGACTCCAGAACCTCTTCAGACGAGAGTCTGGTTCTGCCTCTCGATCCGGACCCGGCCTGACGGGGGTGCTGGTCTGATTCGTTGGGATTGTTCTTGTCGGGATGAGGAATCGCGCCGCGGTTTCGCTTCGATTCGGTGGGTTTGTAAACAAGGACGCAAATAAAAAGCAGCGCGCAAAAACTCCGGACAGATGTGGCCATCATCACTGCAGAGAGAGAGAGAGAGAGAGAGAGAGAGAGAGAGAGAGAGAGAGATTTTCATTTACATAGTGCATGTTTTAGCTTAAAAACATTTATGTGTCAGTATTAATATAAAACACACAACTATAGAATATATTTAATAAATGTAAACAACACATCTATCGCAAAACTACATTTACAAAATAGTTACACCTACAATATTTAATTTAGTAATTTCAGAATGGAAGATTCTTACAAAAAATAGTCATAAATGCGTTATTTTTGCTAAAGTTATTCAAGAAAGAAACAGAAAAATTCTAGTCGCGTTTGGAGATGCGTCCGTGCGTAAAGAGGTTCCGCAGATCTGCTGTGAGTCTATCAAACCCAAAATTTCTGATTCAGCTAAATTAAGATTTGCTCAAATAAATTTGGAACCGAATTTAGAAACAGGCGTCCAGCAGACGTGAAAGTCATTTTAGATCCTGTTATGGACATCAAATGCGTAATGAGCAAACACCTGCTCCAGTGTCATGAATTCAGCGGAAAATGCGTAAAGATATCTCACCTGTCGGTGTGTTTAGTTGTGTCAGTCTGTAGATGTCAATCCTGACGGGCTGTTATCTGTGCCATAGAGTCTCTCACTGGAGTCCTGAACACGAGCTCTGTCTGTTTAAATGCGCACAACATCTCTCGACATTATTGGCCAGAAACAATACAGGAGAATCACAGCTATCCGCCCCCTGAAACACAGACAGACAGTCTGATAGAGAGAGAGAGAGAGAGAGAGAGAGAGAGAGAGAGAGAGAGAGAGAGAGAGAGAGAGAGAGAGTTTATCTGTCTGTCCAAACCAGAGAGCAGAACATCTCCTATGATAAACTATGACAAACACTGGCTAAATAATTTATTTATATGAAATGAAGAACAGACACATTTTTTTAATTGTAAATAGAAATGGCCAATTGTTGACTATGGCCCTTTTGGGTGAAATCTTTCATCAAACAGAGATATTTGTATATATATTTCTAAACTTTTCATAATAGAAAATTAATAAAATAATTTAATAAGTCTTCTGCTGATGTTCCAGTTCCCAAAAGAAATCTTTTCTGAAATGAATCATTAAACAGATACTTTCAGTGACATAAATAATGAACACTTATAATTATCACATTAACATTATATTGCATTAATACACATATGAAATATTTGCCTATCTTAGGAAAAATGAACCGTGTTTTTTCTACTAATATCATTTTTTTAAACGGTTAGGGTTAGTAAAACTGTGGTTTAAAACAAAGATAACTATAATCAAAGCATGGTTTATTCTCTTAAGGGTTTCACCTAATAGTTGGCAGACTTCTTTCAGGATTATGAACTCTTTGCACAAACTCTTTACACATACCTCGACAGATCATTCAAAAGAATCGGTTCAAAAGAACGACTCGTTCACGGATCCGGTTCTGAGATTTGACTCAGTGACTCAGTGATTCAGTCGCAGCAGTTCATTGGAGCAGCTCGTCAGTAAAACACGCGCATGAAGTTTCTTCAAAAGAAGTTTTTGCTCCTGTGATGAAATAAAGTCACGCGTGTTTAAAGCACATGAGGGTGAGTAAATACAGATTTAATTGTGTAAATGTGCTTTAAATGTTTAATTAACAGCAACGAGTCAGTATTACATTCAGTGACGAACTGAATAACTGATATTATATAATCATAATGATTTATTCAACGACACATCTGCTGTTGTTTTGTAAATTCTCACACGTTTGTGAAGTTTTATCGTTTATAAAGAAAGATACAGTTTGTCTGTATTAAATCAGCAGCACGTGATTCTCATTGAATGGATATAAAAGATCAGGTTTTGGCTAATAGATACAATGTAACACAAAGTTTTGTCACAGTTCACACAAAGAGTCATTTATGAGTCAAAAGAAGCTTCACAAACATGTTTTGAGGACTCAAATATACAACAACAGTTTAAAGTTTAGACACAAATGACAAAAATGTTTCTCGTGATCCTAAAAATCATCTTTTAATATTAACGTGTAGCTATTTTTCAATGTTTAAAATGACTTTTGTAGACAAAAATATAATTGAACCAACATACTAGTTAAAGTTTGTAATATCTTTTAAAATGGATTACTTGGAGCAAATAATGAATAAAAATCAGTCAATAAGAGTTCAGTATAGATAGAAATTTCTTTAGTTTTGTTTTAAAATCTTCTCAGTTTGAGATCTCAAGAATCTGAAATATAAAATGACAAGAGGATGATTTTATAATTTTTTTTAAAGTTGATCAAAGATGATCAAATATAATATAGTGTTCATTTATTTTAGATGCTTTGAGTCACAATATAATTCCCACAGTTATTTTATGATTTTGACGAGTTTAATACTGTTCTAAAATGTAGTGAGTGTTTATAAACTTTTGACCGGTACTGTATATGTTTATGGGTGATGCGTTTCAATCAGAGAATCTGTCCTGAACTTATGAACATGTCCTGATATCATATAAGTCTGTGTGTGTTTGCTGTAAGGACAATCAGTAAATCTACGTGTTAAACAATAAAATCTTTAGTAGGATTGAATTATTTCTAGGTGTTAAAATGTGGAGTCAGACATCTGAACACAGAGAGTGTGTTTGTTAAATATATGAAGACGAAACATTTCTTCTGGAAATCAGATGATTGTGTTAGCAGTGGAAAGGTCGTGGGTTTGATTCCCAGTGAACACACATATAGATCAAATGTATAGATTAAATGGCTTTTGATTAAAGCATCTGCCGAATGCATTAATGTCAAGTATGTGTATGATAAACTGATTTCTTACAGATATTCAGTGATGCTATTAGTAACAAACCATCAAAACAAATGTGCTTTTATCACTGCAAGACCTTTAACATGATTAACATTGTGTGTGTGTGTTAAATAATATTGTACATCACAGTCACATTTGATCATTTCTGCTGTATTTGTTCACATAACAGTTTAGTGTTCAATAGATTTTTCAGTATTAAATTATGGTCAGTGCGCCACCAGCTGGTGAAGAAAGAAACTTCAGATGAGTTTCAGTTTGACAACTTTATGTCCAAAGCAAATCATTAGAAAACATGTTCATAAAATTTTGACAGCTTGGATCAATAATACTGTTTGACATATTTATACATTTTCTTGAGGTACCAAAGAACGTGGTGTTTTAAGACTTTTTAACAAAATCAAATGTTGGCATAAAATATAAATACAAAGGCAAATAAAATTGAACAAACTTTTCTAGTCTACTTAAAACAGACATCCATTTTTACTCTAAACACAGTCATGAAACCATCAGTAAACTAAACTAGTCCAGCATCACCAACACATCTTAAACTTTAAATGATGATCGCTTCTGTAAGTCACTCATACATTCAGAAATGACTTTCATCAGTGACAAAAACTATAACGCTAAGAGTCTCATTCATCTCTGAAACACACAGCAAAATAAATTAAGACCCCTGAATACACGAGTTTTAAAGCGCTGCAGATGACGTCTTACAGGTCGATGGGTTTCATGGCTGATAGAAGTCTGCCCTCGGTCAGCGGGTTTCTGGGTGATCCTCTGTAACGGCTCACGTCGCTCTCAGACACGTCATGACGGACAGATTTGGGATATTCAGTCGCAATGTTTTTATTGACAGAGAGAGCGTCAGACTTAAGCTTTGGTGCTCTGTTTGTGATGTCGTCGAGTGCGGCAGCTTTCTTTGGAGGAACTGGCGGTTTGGGTTTTGCGAATGTAGACGTCTGGTGAGGGTTTTCGGTCTGTTGCTTTGCTCTGTTGCACAAACCGCTCTCAAAACTCACAGCCTTCGTAACGGCACTGGCCGCACACCAGCCCGTCCTTCCGTCGTTTCCATTTTTGACCAGAGAGTTGATCCGTCTCACGGACTGACGGACAGGCGTCCGCTGGAACTTCAGAGGAGATCGGACGACTCTGACTTTGGGTGAATTTAACGTCATCTTGTTGAAAAGTTTAATTTGGTCTGAAACTTTCATTGGGGCAGTTTGGACCATCTGTGGTTTGTCTGTTTGATTCTGAGACTCAACGGTGCTCGTTGAAGGTTCATTGAAAGGGGTCGTGTTGACTGTCACTTGTGTTCTTTTTGCATACGGGGTGGACTGAACCCGGATGGACGTGTCCCGTCTGAAAGCCACAGGACTTTGGATGTCCAGAGCATCTATGAGTTGACTGCAATCTTCAGAACGCACAACAGACTCCTTTAAGAAACACTTGCTCTCATCTCCAAAACAAAGAGACCCATCATGGGTGTCTGATGCTGTGGGTCCGGTCTCAAACAGAGTACTGTCTATGTGTAGAGGTGACAAAGGAACAAAGTCAATCTGCCCAAACGTCACATTGTAATCATCTGTCGTGCATTTGCTAGACTCAAAAACAGCAGAACTTTCTGTTAATTGCTGTGAGGTTTCTGATGGCGGATCCGTCTGAGAGGAGACCGTACCGACATTATCTTGTGGTTCTTGGCTTTGGGTCGTATCATCACAGCAGAGGCTCTCGGGTGTATCGCTGACCGTCTGAGGTTTGCTCACAGTGATGGTGGGCTCAGAGCGGTGGAGGATTATGGGGGTGTCAGAGAATGAATGTGTTGGGAAGGTGGTGGTCACGTCAGGGGTTTCTTCACTCCACAAGCCCCTGCGGTCTGTAGTATCACACTGTGGGGTCAGCAGATTATTCTCACACTTGCTTATCAACTTGAAGCCTGTGAAAAGAAGAACATGTGATGTTTCTTTCACTCCAGATCTTCAGGGAATTTGAAGAATGATATTGAAAGCATGTAAATACAGCTACTGACCTTTCGACGGGCTCTCGGTTAAAACGGCTGGACTAAATGTTGACTCTTTAGTGAAGTGAAAACCAGAACCGCTCTCTTGTGTTGCTAGGCGCCAACCTATGACCTCTGACCCCTTTGGCCCCAGTTGTGAATGTGTAATGATGCTCTGTTGAAATAGAGGCACTTGCTTTTTACTCAATGCTTTTGATTCATGTCTGATGTGTTGAATCATGAGAGCCTTACTGAAAGAAATACTAACAGTAAAAAAGTGCGTTTCTGGTCAATAGTGTTTTTTATTTCAGCATAAATACATGCATAAAATGACCATGTTAATAATGGCAAGGAATAACCCAAAACCACAAGAATACAGTTTAATTATAAACATAAAAACTTAAAACCGTTATAACGTTAATATTTCTTTGTTCTTTAAAATCATTTTGACCTACAAATATTTTTAGTCACTAGGTTATTAGATAAAATAAAAATTTAGTTATTTATTCTACAGTCACAATGTTACAACATTGGACGACATGTGCAAGTCATTGCAAACACACAAACATCACAATACATTATTCTTAGTGTCATATGATTGTTAACAAGCAGAAAAATCTTGTTTTCTTGATTCCTATAACATTTTAAAGCAGCAATTCTATTATATTCACATCATTCTGGTTAGTGACCCCTCTGTTTTTTTATAATAAAACATGCATAGTATAACGCTCAAACCATGACTCCTAAAATAACACTGTTAAATTTCTATAAAATTGATATCTAGTACACAATATATAAAGCAGAATTTTGTGTTATAATAGTGATTATATTCTCTACTCCACCAATAGCAGCATGTACCTACATTAAACTGCCACTAGATGGAGCCAAAACTGATTATGAAATAATGTGCTTTTCAGCTTTCTCAAAGAAAGTGCTCTATTATTCATCCACAAACACGTATTACATGAACAAATAAGACAATGTCATCATGCAGATTATAATCATGCAAATCACTGATGCACTGAAGGTGGTTAAGCAGCTGAATTAGGTTGGATTGTTCAGTCTCTGGTTGAGGTTGATAGAGATGATGTATCGAAACTTACAGGCTCACGGCTGGATTTGCCCAGACTGAAGCGCAGACGCAGGGATTTCCTCATGGGCTCTTTCTTAGCGCCTCTGGGAGAGAAACAGCCCGTCTTTCCAGATTCAACTCTAAAAACAAAACAAAACATACAAACAAGCTGATTGAAGACGAACACAGTAGTAGAAAGCATGTCTAGAGATAAATGCACATGCGCGAGATGCATTGTACCTGCTGACGCTGCGACCTCGCAGTCTGTTACTTTTTCTCCTGGATGAACGCGTGTTTCTGCTCGCTGAAGAGAGTAAAGCGCTCTGAGACGAGTCCAACGCTCCCGCCGCGCTGTGAGCTGAGACGGTAAACATACGGAGTTATCATCTGATGGTGTGGATGCTGATATAATTATTGTTATCAAACATCTGACTCACCTGATCCAGGTGTTGATGTTCCTCCAAACAGAGCGCTGGGAAGCAGTTCCAGACCAAGGTTCTTCTTGATGGACCTCCGTTTCTTGTTGGAGAAGCCGTGAGTGTGTGACTCTACAGGCAGCTTACGCTTCGAGTTTGGAGTCATGATGACCGGAGTGGCAGCGGAGAAAACTAAAGGAATGAAAACGGTTCGTTACGCTAAATTCAGTTTCGCTTAATGACAAAAGGATCTTCAGATTCTTGTGTTTTAGGTCATCCGGCTGCGTGCTCAACAGACAGAAAGAGATGCACAGCTTCAGATTGATAAAACCGTGAGTCAAATAAGAATAGGGCAGAATCGTGTACACAGAAAGCAGAAGAAACACATAAAGATTGTGGCCATGCAAGCCAAGAGCCGTAATACCCCAGTGGGTACAGAGAGACGTAATTCATCAACTATATATAAAGATCATTCTTGTGCTCGATAAAGAATGAATTCATTGCATCAGGAAGGAAAGGTGCGATTAAAGCCGTTGTGATGCGATTACAGTACATGCGTGTACAGTGGCGGTACAGTGAAGTCTGTTACCCACCTGCTCTGTCAGACTGTGGGGTATTTGTTGGGGTTCTACTAGTTTTAAACTTATTCAGAGCTCCATTTACCACGTCTGGAATACAAGACAAACCCATTCAACTTTGCCTCATCTCAGACCAGTGACACCAGTTTATGACCAGTAAACCTTTGCTTTATCTCTAACATGAGTTTCTTACCTCCTAAACTGCGTCTATTGCTTTTCTTCATGTCTGAGTGAGTGTTGTTGTCTTCTAGAGACATAGAAGAGGGTGAGAACACACCAGCGTCACAGCCCAACATCGCCGGAACCTTCTCCATGATGAACTGAGGAACCACACCTACACACAACACATCTACAGCGGTGAGTTATGTGTGTGTGTGCTGATATAACCACACGTTTATGAGCACACTGAAGTCATGTTTACCCAGAGCTGCGGCATTGTCGATGAGACGCTGAACAGCCGCGGCCTGAAGTTTGAGTCTCTTCTCTGTACTGCTGCTCATCTTCTCCGCTCCATCTCCACAGTGAAAGAGGTTTGGAGCGAAAATCACAGAGAGATTACTGCTGTCCATCTTATTCTGAGCACATCTGAAACACATACACAAACCTTTACATGCTTTTAAACACAAAAGAGCTGCCAAATGGCTTCTCAAAAGAAACTGCTGAAAGGAGAAGTCAGTTAGCATAACAACAGGTCTGAGACGAACAGAATCGCTGCTCGTTTTCACATCGTACCGCTGAGAGACGCTCTTGAGGAAACTGAAGAAATATCGCAGCGCGTTTAAATTCCTGTCGGGCAGAACGCAGGACAGCAGAATGGTGCCGGATGTCCTCTCTTCTTCTGTGGGCAGCTCCTGGATCTTCAGGAAAGCGCCGTGCAGATCCGCGGTGAGAATGGGCTCGGGCAGTTCCCTGAAGAACTGTTTTAAAAGTCCGGCGATGTCCAGAGGGACCGCAGTGGACAGACAGTCCTCACCCTGGTCCAGTTTACACTATAGGGTCCAAACAATACAGCTATTGTTAAATAATGTCACCGATCAGAGTCTCACCAGTAACATTAGATTGACTGACTCACCCGGAGGCTCTTGACCCGAACGACAGATCCTGATTTCCTGAAGAGACCCTCTGTGTCCAAATACTCCATCAGTGTTGTACAAACATCTACTATAAAGCTGTAAAGCACAGACACACATCAGCAATACATACAACTTATTTACTGTATATATAAACATATACAGGACATGTAGGAAACATATGCACAAATGTTTTTCTAGCCGTTTAATGCACATTTTATTTTAAACAAACTGAAGGATCAGCTGATATATAGTCGTGGGTGTCTTACCAGGGTACATCTCCATAGTCTAGCACATGACAGTGTGGCAGACTTTCAAGTGCGACCCCAAAAACCCTCACCTAGAAAATAAAATGACAACATTATTATCAGCAGGTATGTTCCATCTGTTTAATGTAATAACCGTTAACATGTCAGTTTGGCCCTCAGGGCTCGAGTCTTCTTGAACCCGTGCAGGTAATTACAGACCTGTATCCACCCGCTTTTCATAGAGAGGAAAAACATGAACAAATGAAGCTCTGTGTGTTTGAAAATCAACAGCAGCACTTCTCAATGATGTACTTTACTGCCAAAACACGAACCAAAGAAGCCACACAAACATCAAAAAACTAAATGTTATTTATTTTACATCTTATAAAGGCAGAAACTTTTTATACTTTTTATGTTATATATAGAATCACAAATTATAAAAAAACTTCTATATGTACTTTATATTATACATAATTTATCAATAAAATGTGTGACATTTGTGAGTGTTTTCTTTGTGCAAGTATACATCAAGCACATTAGTGTGCCGTCTCATCAGTTACACCCTATCTAGACAGCACTAGAGATGAATATATATCCACAAGCACTAAAAACATCAAATAACGCTTAATATAATAACACATGTAATTTGTGTATAATGTATCAATAAAACCCTTGCACATGTGATATGTGAATTATTCTGTATAATTTAATCTATAATATATCAATCATGGGCTGTCTTAACACTTGCACCCTATCTAGACAGCACTGGAGATGAATATATATCCACAAGCACTAAAAAAACATCTATAATAACGTAGAACGTAATAAGTATAATAACGCTTTAATAGTATAATATATCAATAAAACATGTGATATGTGTTATTCTGTTAGTGTTTGTGCTATGCTGTATAGTATTATGGGCTGTCTTAACACTTGCACCCTATCTAGACAGCACTGGAGATGAATATATATCCACAAGCACTAAAAAACATCAAAGTATAATAACACTTAATAGTATAATATATCAATAAAACATGTGATATGTGTTATTCTGTTATGCTGTATATTTTTGTCTAAGTATTCTGGGCTGTCTTAACACTTGCACCCTATCTAGACAGCACTGGGAATATAAATATAGCTTAGTTATGAATTTGCTGCTGTCTATGTAGGCAGCACAGTGAAGATGTGAAACACAGCCATGAAAATACAAACAACACGTCCTGCACATGACTAAAACATCATTAATTATCGCATTATATGTTAATGTCTTAATGAACTCACCGAGTTTGCTGAAGTCGTTTTGTTTCTGTTTTTGTTCCAGTTCTTGATTTTTATCCCGTAAACGGAGCGAAGGTGCTGAACAACAGCCAGACGAACCACATTCCTCTCTATAACTTTCATTATGATGTCTAAAAACCCTTAAAACCGCTCGAACATCCAATTTTAAAGAAAGTTGAGTCAAATAAAAAGCGATTTCTGTTAAATGCACAAACTTCGCTGTTCCGTTTATTTTCCTCACAGTTCCGCTTCAATAAAAAACAGCCGACCGGAGTCATCAAACATCTCTAACCGTTTATATTCTCACTGTTCCGCGACTAAACCTTATTTTCAGATCATTTTATACTATTTTAAATATATTTACTCGTGTAATTAGTTAAATATCTTTATATAAATCCACTGCGTCCGCTTTATTTCCTCACGTCTCAACGGCAGCTGGAGAAAGACGTTCAAATTTCGCCCTGACGACGTCACGCAACAGTTTCCTGCGCTCTGATTGAACCAAAGCTCGTTACGTCACATCCCTTCTCCCGTGGCCCGCCCCTCCTCTTCAGTCTGTAGTGTTGCCAAGTCCTCTGTGTTTCCGTCTATTGGGATAGATTTGAAACTACTTTTTACTATTTATAAACTATTTTAAATGTTGTTGTACTTTGTATAGTAAGAAATCTTAAAATATGTGTTTTAGGTTCGGAAGTGACATATTTTGAGTACTGTATGTATACAGGCAAGTTTTGACTGGCTTTTGCGCTAGTTTAATACGGGGATCTGGCAACCCTTACCTGTGTGACATGTGTGAGTGATGGCGCAGCAGATGCGTCTTTGTTTGACTTTTAAATACCGTCACGCGTATTAATAAGTGTACTAATATAAAGTACCATGATAATACCATATTAGTGAATATACTTTGCTGAATACACTAGTAACCATCACGGTTTTTCTAATGGATGTAACTGTTGTAATGAGAAACTGTATTGGTTTAAATGGAAACTAATGGTCTCTGTTGGCCTCTGCTGGTAAGTTCACGTGTCGGATGGGAACTATTAAATCCTACTGGAATAAAACACACAACATAAAGGCATATTGTGATGGGGTTTTTTTTGTAAACAGCTGATGGTTTCTAATTGTATTTGTAATTGAAATTGATGTATATGACAAACATATATAATACCATTCCTTTTTTGCAACAGCGTCATAATTTTTATGTGATGCATTATAGATTTACATGCCATCATGTAACTCAAGTAAATAACCACACTGTAGAATGTTAAGTCTGTTATCAGTTAATTGTTTTTATTACAACATTACATGTATATACAGTAAAAGAGACGGTACAAATGTACGGCTGAGACTGAGATTGTTGCTGGTTTAGAAGCACTTCCTGTGGACAATGGATGGACCAGCCTCATCGTACTCCTGCTTGGTGATCCACATCTGCTGGAAGGTGGACAGGGAGGCCAGGATGGAGCCACCGATCCAGACAGAGTACTTACGCTCGGGGGGAGCGATGATCTACGGAAAGATGAGAGAAACATTGAGTGTTTGGAGCTCCATCTCATCATGAACGACTTATATGCCTTTAAATGAACAAATCTATCAAGGTGTTAAGAAAATACTGTATCTCATTGTGTTCTATTTGATGTTTTTTGTGATTTTACTTTTACTTAAAAGTTTAGACACAACTGACAAAAATGTTTCTTATAGTCACTCTCTCAGATTTTTGTGCTTTATTTTACATATTGCACAGATTGTTATATGAAGTGCCTGTTTGTCGTTTTTTTGTATGTCTGTAAAAACCATAATAAAAGTATATAATGTTTCTTATAATATGTAAAAATCTGAAAAGTGTTTAAAAATTACTTTTCTACAATAAATAAAAAGTATAGTTGTGCCAACATATTCCCTTAATTAGAAAACGAAATTGTATAAGTGGTCTTATCTATAATGTATAATGTTTGATGATTTTCATCTCACCTTGATCTTCATGGTGCTGGGGGCCAGGGCAGTGATCTCCTTCTGCATACGGTCAGCAATACCAGGGTACATGGTGGTACCACCAGACAAGACGTTGTTGGCGTACAGGTCCTTACGGATGTCAATGTCGCACTTCATGATGCTGTTGTAGGCGGTCTCGTGAATACCAGCGGACTCCATACCTGAGCGTCAAAAGTTGTGTTTAATAAAAGATAAAAACACTGTAAGTCGTAATTGAGTCGTCCAAGCGATTCTTACCAATGAAGGAAGGCTGGAAGAGGGTCTCGGGGCAGCGGAAACGCTCGTTACCGATGGTGATCACCTGACCGTCGGGCAGCTCGTAGCTCTTCTCCAGGGAGGAGGAGGAGGCGGCGGTGGCCATCTCGTTCTCGAAGTCCAGAGCCACATAGCAAAGCTTCTCCTTGATGTCACGCACGATCTCACGCTCAGCTGAGAGGAGACGAGTTGTTAAGTTTAGTCAATGTATTAAAGCAACACATTAATCTAAACACTTTTAATGACAACTAATCACCAGTTGTAACGAAAGAGTATCCTCTCTCAGTCAGGATCTTCATCAGGTAGTCGGTCAGATCGCGACCGGCCAAGTCCAGACGCATGATGGCGTGGGGGAGAGCGTAACCCTCATAGACTGGGACATTGTGGGTCACACCATCACCGGCGTCCAGCACGATACCTGGGAAGCATCACACGCTTGTTATTGCTCAAATGAATCTAATACACACTTTCCCATGATTATTTATAATATTATATTATGTTCCTGTAAGACATTGAAAAGTATTGCGCAACACATTATTCCAATCCAAAAAATTTGAGAGAATCAAATTTACAGGATTTTTTTCTGCACAGTTTAATGTGACTTTCAATATGTGTTTCAGAAAATGGATTATGTAAACGCACCAGTGGTACGGCCGGAGGCGTACAGGGACAGCACAGCCTGGATGGCCACATACATGGCGGGGACGTTGAAGGTCTCAAACATGATCTAGAAGTGGAAATAAGTGTTATGAACTGATCCAAGTGTAAAGACTCAAAGTGTCAGAGATGTAGTGACATCATCAGTACCTGTGTCATCTTTTCCCTGTTGGCCTTGGGGTTCAGAGGGGCTTCAGTGAGCAGGGTTGGGTGCTCCTCGGGGGCCACACGCAGCTCATTGTAGAAGGTGTGGTGCCAGATCTAAACACCAAAAACAGAGTTATTTTAATGAAATTTGTTATATTCACGTCTTTTCCTATGTATCCACAGGAAGCGGAAACACACCTTCTCCATATCGTCCCAGTTAGTGATGATGCCGTGCTCAATGGGGTACTTCAGAGTCAGGATACCTCTCTTGCTCTGAGCCTCATCACCTACGTAGCTGTCCTTCTGACCCATACCCACCATCACACCCTGATGGAGAGAGAATCAGCGTTAGTGACCGAAAACATCGTGTAAGTTAAAGATGGATATCTAACGTGTTCTTGTTATCATGACAGGAGAGGATTTCCTCTTTAATGCCTTCGATTGTTATGCAGATGTATTCGCACCTGGTGACGGGGTCTGCCAACAATAGAGGGGAAGACAGCACGGGGAGCGTCATCTCCGGCAAATCCAGCCTTGACCAAGCCAGAGCCGTTGTCGCACACGAGGGCGGTAGTCTCTTCGTCGTCGCACATGGTTGGTTTTCTGGTTGGTCTGTGAAAGAAGTTGCACGGTGAGTGACAGAGACACAGAGATGTTCACAAATACAATTAACACACTTCTACGGCACTCATTCATAAACTTTTCATCCTGTTCTCTATTATGAGCTTCACTTACTTTACTTACAAGTTACTTATAAAGTTTCTTGTTCCTGTTCTTCACTAAATCCTAGATTCTGTATCACATTTTACAAGAAAACTGTCTTGTGTTGTTATGCACAAATTTGCTAAATCATCTGTCTGAACCTTCATTTAAACTGTATTTTAACAGTTAAAAGACTCTTCTGTCTGGCGACACATGCCCCTCCTGCTCCTGAAGATCGCGTGAAACTGTATCTCTCGTGCTGTCAAAGTAAAGCCAAAGAAAGACTAGAGTTGAGGTGAAGGACAGATGCTTCAGTCATTTAAGTGAAGCTCTCTCTCACTTTCTCGGCTCGTCCTGCTCGCAGCTGTCATGACATTACATCACACCTGCTTACCGGCCAGCTTCATTCATGCCATTCTGCTCCAAGATGCTTTAATATCAAATGAAATACGCATTTACTCTCTGCTCAACACGAGGCGACTTACTGTGAGATTCACTCTCTATAATGTATCCTAAGATCATTTACTCTCGCAAGAATTAAAGACATCTTCAAGAGTAAATTGTGCGTTATCCTTTCAAATAGTCGAACGGCTCAAACTATCTGACATCCTCATAAACTCCACAGCCCAAATGCAAACATCCATCTGTAAGTCTAAAGAAATTTCAGAAGACATGCTGCTGGTTCTTCTTTCGTTGGACTCACCAAGTTGTTATCACAAAACTGATGCTTCCACTGGGACGGAGATACAAGGTGAGAGTCCCCCTTTAAATAAGACCGGCTCCTGGGGGCTGGGGTGGAGCATCGGGTTCACACAAGCCCAAATAAGAGCATCCAAGAAAAAATAAAAAAGAGAAAATAACCCTCTCCACCCATGAATCTGATCTCGTAGGCCCCCCTAAAATTAAGAAGAGCTTCCTTAGAAACAGCCGGCGGGGTGCCAACAATCTCTAAAGTCTTCATGCATTTAATGCGGACAGTCCAAGATGTCACAGATCTGAATATTCATTTGAAATAAAGAGTGTTCATATCTTTAGTAAATGTGTTAATCTTGACTAAATCTCTGTGATGCATATGTTTTAGTATTTTATGTGTATTTAATTTATATATGTTTTATATATGTGGAATTTTTATGACGCTACATATTATATTATTATATACATTTTACTCTCTTTATTGTATAAATTCAGAGACAAAAGATTCATTCTAAATATTTACCTTTTATTAATAAACATTTAAGGTTTACTTTTACTTTTCAAATGCTGAAAAGAGAAAAATCTAACATGTCTTTCCCTTTATAGCACATTAAAGTAATGACACATTTTCATCACTTCTAGTTCTTTTATCCGGGTGATGTTTGGTATAATAAATGTTCAGCTTGTAATGGAAGTGGCAGGAGATTTACTACGGTATAGTCAGCACTCTCTTGATATAATTTTGATTATTCAGCTTTTTTCCAACACTGGGTGCCTTAAGATGTCAACCTGCCCTAACCAGAGATTGCTGGGTCTCATTTTAGCAACATCTTAAAGGTTCTCTCGCTCACCAGGAAGAATACTGTATATGTCAATGGGCCAATGTGCTGGCATGTGTGCCTGAACCCTAAATGTGGTTAACAGCTGAGGGGTAACACCAGCCGGGCCCTCTCCCCCTTCTCTGTGCTCTGGTTGGCTGGGAGGTAGTAGTAGCTGACCTCTGATTGGTTTAGCTGTCTCCTTTTAGGGTCATGGTTCTCATCAGGTGTTATGAACGTGAGGCCGGTCAAGCGTTTGGGAATCATCTTCCCGTTGGTGTTATTCATAAGACCCCCGATCCTTAGCGCCCCATTAGGAAATTCTACCTCACTATGGCAACATATGGTGCTCTGAGAGCAGTGTTTGTGCACGCAAATCAACTTTCTGAGACACATTTCCAAACTGGTCCATGTCATATATATACTAGGAATCATACTGATAATATGACTTAATGATTTAAACCTTGATCAAAGAATCAAGGAATGTATCTAATGCATTTTCAATGTCATTTCTAATGCATTTATTTATAAGCACAGATTTATCAAAACCTCTTTATTTAAAACAATTTTATCTTTGATTATATTGACACTGAGCTGAAATAATGTCAAAATAGAAAACAATGTAGACGGTCTTGAATGAAAGTGATTCAGACATTTTCCATGTTTTTATTGGATTTATTTAATACGTTTTATGAGTCATTGTACTGCTGAAATCAACACGTCTCTCCTGCTTTGGCAAACAATGTTCTTAATGTCAATCTAAAATAAGCAAATAAGGATACTTGATATCGGAATAGTTTGTTCTGAGCAGAATGTGAGTTTGATAGCCAGATTTCTGTGTATGTGTGTGGGGGGGTCTGATTGCTGTCATTTTATATCACAGTTGGTAATGGAGGGTTTAAGGGGTTTTATGGGGTGGGGGGTCGTTCCTCCTTCACATGCTTGACTGCTTGAGAGTTTGACTATTAATAGCTGTTTTGCTCTGTCTGCACATGTGAAGGAGGCGGACAGCATTCCTCAGGATTTTAATGACCGCCACACACACCGATCCAGCCGGCAATTAATGTTATGTATTCAGAAAAACTATTTAATGATCAAGGTGATAACATTCAAAATCTGTTGAGTTTATGTAAGATGTTTGAAATACAAAAGTGCAATTAAAAATATCCATCTGTTCCCTTCTAATACAAGCATTTACAGTGATTCTTTTTATACTAAAACACCAAAAAAGCTTTTGGTCTGAAACTCTTAGCCAGCCAAAAACAATATTTCTCACGTGTTTCTTTAATAAAATCTCTTGAATAAAAGGGACCATAGGATCATTTATAAATGGCATAAATATATAAAAACAAGCATTAAGTCATACAATTTAGTCATTGTAATCTATTTTGTTCATTAAAAATATAAATGAAAACAGCTGTTTGGATTATAAAACACTTATGATTTCATGTGCACTTTCCACAGAGAGTTTTAAAAGATGATTTACTTCTCAAAGTCAGAAATTCAGAGACGTACTGTTACTACATTAAAAATAAACGATTTCTAAATAGTCTGTCTTGTACTTTTGTATATTTGATATACATTTATGTACATATGTAATGTACAAATAATAAGCAGACCATGAAATATTGTTAAATCAAAATCACTCTGGGCGTCTATTTCTGTCATTCAAGACCAAGTTCTGTTCATTTAAAGAGAAGACAGATACTTTGCTATAAATTGCTCTTCAAATTCACCATAAAACAACATATTCCCAACCAACAATTGAACCTGACATCAACTGTGTCATAACTTTTGTTTCTCAAGCTTAATTTCTAAACACTTTTACAGGTTGAGTTACTGCGCATGCGCAAAGGATGTACCAACGTCATCAGAGCGACACGGTAGTATCGCGAGGTCGGTGACGCAGCCACGCGACAGATGTTATGCTTACATACCTCCACATGACAGCTTTCATTGATCTTTTTTTGACATTTCGTGTGTTTATTCATAAGTTTTATGCGTGAGGAGGTGAAGTTTGTGACGTGAGCTCATAATGCAGGATGAATGATCATGCAGTGCAGCAGGAGAATGAGCTCGAGGCGCTTTCATCGATATATGGAGACGATTTCACAGACATCAGATCACTGCACCCCTGGAAGGTCTAACATTTAGATTATTATGGTTTATTTATATGCTTTTATCTACTATATACCATGTATACAAGTATATACTATATATAGACTTTATACTTATAGTATAAATAATAATAATATTTATTATTGTAATCTTACCATAGTAAATATTGAATAAGTGTACTACAGTGTTTACTACAGTTCACTATAGTTAATAGTGTAGTATTACTATACTGCTATAATATACTGCAGTATTCTACAATTTACTAAAATAAATATTAAAATTCATTACAGTATTTTTTGACAGTATAATATTACTATTTAAGGGTTTTATGTTGTTTATTATTATGTTTTATTTATATGGTTTTATCTACTATATACCATGTATACAAGTATATACTATATATAGACTTTATACTTATAGTATAAATAATAATAATATTTATTATTGTCATCTTACAATAGTAAATATTGAATAAGTGTACTACAGTGTTTACTACAGTTTATCAGTTCACTATAGTTAATAGTGTAGTATTACTATACTGCTATAATATACTGCAGTATTCTACAATTTACTATAATAAATATTAAAATATATTACAGTATTTTTGACAGTATAATATTACTATTTAAGGTTTTTATGTTGTTTATTATTATGTTTTATTAATATCTCTTTATAGGACATGAGTCACTTTAAACAAAAAATATTCAATTTATTAAAGGATTCAAGTGTATTAAAGAATACACTTTTATTATTTTGGTAACATTGTTCTACATATCTTATTTGCTACTGTACCTTAGTATAAGACTCTTATTGATTAGTTATTGGTGTGTAAATATGGTTTCATACACTATTAACTGTACATTATGTGCCATTAAGTCATGTTTATTGTAATGTGGTTCTACCCACATAGCATGTTTTTACTGTATGTTACCATGACTGTACTATGGTACTGGTTCTCTAAACCTGACATGATGTTTGTTTGCAGGTCAGGAGACCTCCAGAGATGCAATTTCACCTGCGTCCTAAAGGTCTGAGTTATGGACAGATGAGTTATGTTTCTGTGGACCTGCAGGTCAAATGTCCAGCTACATATCCTGATGTGTGAGTGACATGACTTAATGTGTGTATTTTATCATGCTTTAGAATGAGATAAAGTGATTGTGTGTTTTTGTGACCATTATCAGGCCACCAGAGTTAGAACTGAAGAACGCTAAAGGCCTGTCCTACGACAAACTGCAGAAACTTCAGCTGGAGCTAAACAAACTGGCTGAAGATCGATGTGGAGAGGTGAGCAGATGTTTGTCACGGAGTCACTGAGACACGTCACAGAGCGAATTGTGATTTCTCCGCCAATGTTTCTTCTCTCAGGTGATGATTTATGAGTTGGCAGATTTTGTTCAGTGTTTTCTGACGGAACACAACGTTCCACCTTCAAGCTCTTTTCATGAGGAGATGCTGAAGAACCAGCGGCTGGTACGGGAGCGTTTGGCCCTCGAGGAGCAACAGAAGGTGGACCAGCGCCGCAAACAAGAAGAACAGATGGTACCTTTGAGTATTAAAGCTTATCTCGTAGGTTTTAATGTGACATTTTATTCCATTGTTTTTACCTTACACAGCAAAATGAGATTCTCGCAGAAATCCAAAGAAGAGAGGAAGAGAAACGAGAGGAGAAGAAAAAGAAGGAGATCGCCAAGCTGGTGAGATGTTTCACCTTCTCTGTTATCATTCACACCCTTTACTAGCTGCTGTTGATACAGCTGTTTAACAGGATGTTTCTGATGTTGATATGAATGTTTCAGGAGCGTTTGGAGCCCACAGTCGCAGTCCAGCAGCCCGTTTTAGAAAGACAAACATCAGCGTCACCAGCAGATCCCTCTGACGCCAAGAAAACACTTGCAAACCGACGGCGGACAACGTCCAACAGTAGACACAGGTCTGGTAACAGGATTAGGGGCTTTGTTCTGGTTTTATAAGCAGTTGTTTGTGCTGTAGAAATGTTGTCAAAGCTGTTATTATAATGAGGAGTGTTTATCTGATGTGAAGCGGGTTGTTTTCTCTGTCCAGGCGTGACACATACAGCGAGGAGAATCCACGTCAGCAGGACGTCCTGCACTTCAGCAATAGCTCTCTTGGTGACGTCATAGTTCATAGAGGGAAGTGTATCGGTAAGACTGTGTGGATTGTTGACCGTCTTTGACAATAGATGTGTTTTTGTAGCTCATCTGGTTGAGTTTTATGTGAGCAACATAAAGGTTATGGGTTCATAAAGAGCACACATACTGATGAAAAGTGTCATAGATTTATGTTATTTACATTACGTGTTTGTGTCAGGTGAAAGCGAGCGTCTGGGCCGCAGTGTGTATTACGCTTTTAATTCCACCTCTGGAGATTTTGCCGTTGTGTACGAGTGGATCCTGCGCTGGAACAAAACCATTGGAAAATTCTTCACCAGTCAGGAGAAAGAGAAGATAGACAAGTGTAAAAAACAGGTGACTGGCTTCCAGACACAGATTCAGTTTATAAAAGATCCACTAATCAACTGTGATTGGTCCATTCTCATCATCGGTGAGAAAAGTAACAGTAAAAGTAAGGTTGGCAAAGCCCCGCTCATTTCCTAACAGTATTTTTTCCTTATTCAGATTCACGGCGCGGAGAGTGAACTCAACTCCCTGCTGAAGCTAAATCACCCTAATCTCGTGCACTATCAAGGGCTCAGCTGCAGCGAGAGAGACGACTGTCTGGTGGTGGATCTCCTGGCCGAACACGTTCCCGGATCCAGTCTGGCGCAGAAGATTTCCAGTAACGTTCCGGTTCCCATCGATCAGCTGCGACATCACGCCATCCAGCTGGTCAGCGCTCTCGACTATCTTCACGGTAACTCGGTCGTTCATAAACAGATAAACGCGTCCTGCGTGTTGCTGGATGCTCGTGGTGACGTGAGACTTGCGGACTACAGTCTGGCCAAACGTCTGTCTGACGTGTGTAAGGAGGACATCTTCGAGCAGGGTCACGTGCGCTTCAGCGAGGACGTCCTGCCCGCCCGGCAGGGGAAGAAGGGGGATGTCTGGAGTTTAGGACTGCTGCTGTTGGCTCTGGCTCAGGGACGAGAGGTGAAGGAATATCCCGTGACTGTCCCGTCAACTTTACCGGCAGATCTGCATGACTTTCTCAACAGGTCAGTGTTCTCAACAGAAGCTCAGTAACTGTGAGACTGGTTAGCAGGACCAACTGGTTAACTGGTTAGCAAACATTGTGAAATGAAAGCATGTCTACTTCACACGACACATTGATCCAGTTAGTTTAGTTTACCCAAAAATAAACATTTGTTTGCTCACCCTTGTGTTGCTCAACCCTCGGTTACTTTCTTTCTTTCTCTTGGAAACCAAAACACAGTTTTATGCTTCTTCTGTTTGTGATGGAAGTAGATTGTGATCTGTTCAGATGTGTGTGTTTTGTGCAGATGTGTGTGTCTGAATGATGCAGATCCCTGGCAGACTCAACAGCTTCTGGATCATTCGTTCCTTCGTCCACCGTCACCCAAGAGCGCCCTGCCGTGTCCTGAATCCAGCCCAGAAGGTAAAACACAAACACCAGACTAGGTCTACACTAATCTGGGTACTTTAGAAAAACACATTTACATCCAAAGCTGCTCTGAAACATTTTCAAACTCTTTTCTTCTTCTTCTTCTGCAGGCTTCAGTATCAATCATTGTATTAAACTGCTGTTTACAATCATCATTTCTGTTTATATAAATGGGTGGTTGACAAAAGTCATATGGTGTGACCTACAAAAAATGTACAATTACAGTAAAATAAATCCTTCTCATCCTATTTGTAACTCCAGCAAAGAAGATAAATCTCTCATGCTATTTGTATATTTTTTTCTACATTTTTGCTGTCACACCACACAGATTTATTTGTCAACTACCCAAATGCAGTATAATGTTGAAAGGTATTTTATTCTGATCATCTTTCTCCTCTTTTGTTCAGACACAGGTGTTGATTTTGCGTCTACGGTTATTCCTCACAGTCATCTCCTCAGCGCCCCCTTCAGTACAGAGGTGCAGAAACGCTTCTCACGCTATTATAATGAGTTCTCTGAACTGCAGCTGCTGGGTAAAGGAGCGTTCGGTGCCGTCATTAAGGTCCCTTATATTTTTTTTTACATAATAAAGTCTCTGTATTATAAAAGTATTATTAAAAAATGTATTATTGCATTTAAAAGACTCGTGTATGAAACAGATGTGTGTTGTTTACATTCATAGGTGCAGAATAAGTTAGACGGTTGTTACTACGCCGTTAAACGGATCCAGGTAAACCCAGCCAGCAAACAGTTTCGGCGAATCAAAGGCGAGGTCACCCTGCTCTCCCGACTCAACCACGAGAACATCGTCCGCTATTATAACGCGTGGATCGAGCGCCACGAGACGCCCGTGACCGGCGCGTCGAACAGCGAAAGCTCAGAGACGCAGAGCACGCCTGAGCGACCCCACCGACCCGCCTCTCCATCACGACGGAATGAACTCGGCCTGATGGACAACATCGAGGATGACGCCCCGCCGCCGGCCCTCACCAGCTCGGTGGAGTGGAGCACGTCACTGGAGAGATCATCCAGCGCTAAATGCAGCGCTGCAGACTCCTCAGATGATGAAGAGGATGATGATGAAGAGGCAGATGTGTTCTGTCCCTCATTCCTGTGAGATTGACATACAGACTGATGATGATGATGATGTGATTGTTTCCGTGTTTGTTTACCTGCTTCTGTTTGTTTTCATACGCAGCCCCCCCGACAGCGACTCGGAGAGTGACATCATCTTTGATAATGGTGATGTCAGCAGAGACAGTCTCTCACAGGTATCCATCATGTTATTTTATGGTTTTGATGAGTTTACTACTATTATAAAATGAGAGGAAATGACTGTTAGTGTACATGGATGTAATGTTTGTTTGATGTACAGGAGGAGCCCATCAATATTAAACCAGCAGCTACATCAGAGAGTTCAGGAGAGAAAGCGCTCCTGACGGCACATTATCTGTATATACAGGTACTGAACACACTGAGTTTTGACATCTTCTGTAATATCGGATATGTGATCTGAATTGTGTTTCTTTCTCATTAGATGGAATACTGTGAAAAAAGCACTTTAAGAGACACGATCGATGAAGGTTTGTACCGTGATGTCAGTCGTCTCTGGAGACTCTTTCGGGAAATTCTGGACGGTCTGGCGTATATTCATGAACAGGTGAGTTCAGTAAAGTTCAGATGAATGAGTCTTGCGTTCGATGTATCATATAATATCTGGTCTCTGTCTCAGGGAATGATACACAGAGATCTGAAGCCTGTCAACATCTTCTTGGACTCGCAGGATCATGTGAAGATCGGAGACTTTGGTCTGGCGACAGATCATCCGGCTTTTGTGGTAATCATTTTAGTGCAAAAAAACATTTATTACTCTTCATTTTAAAAGTTGTTTGACTGATTCGTACATTATTCACTTGTCTTGTGTTCCAGGCATCTGGTAAACTGGAAGCAGAGGAAACCAGTTCAGGATTCGTTCCTAATCTAGATCCAACAGGTAAAAACACTTCAGCACATTTATAGATGAATATATCATTAGCAGCGATCATCATGAGAGTTGTTCATTTCTAATGTTAAATATGTTGAGGAAACTGTTGGCGATTATTCTTCATGTTTCGTGTAGATAATATGACGGGGATGATCGGGACGGCTCTGTACGTGGGTCCAGAAGTTCAAGGAAACACTAAAGCAAATTACAATCAGGTGCAAAGACGCTCATATCTTCCTGTCGTATGGTTTTACATACATTGTGCTGATGTTTGTGTGTGTTTGTAGAAAGTGGATCTGTTTAGTTTGGGAATCATCTTGTTTGAGATGTCCTACAGACCCATGAGTACAGCGTCTGAACGCATCTGTGTGCTCAGTCAACTGAGGAAGGCAAGTCACATCAAACACATTTACACTTTCATTATCTGCAAATAAATATATACTTTTTAATATACAATAATAAATACTTTTCCTTTTTGTTTGCTCTGCAGGAGTCCATCAATTTTCCTGATGACTTTTCTCAGTATGAGAGCGGAACACAGGTGAAGATTATTCTCAACGCTTCAAAGTTAAAATCTTGAAATATATATTCTCACAGAATGTATTTATTGTCAATATAATGAGTCATGTGTTTATATTTGACTAAAGTCCTGTTGATAGAGTCCAGACATCAGAATAATATCAATCTGTACACCAGTTATCTGTTTTAAAAATGGAAATGTACATGTGTTGAATGAACACGTTTTAAGAGGAAATATACTTTGTAGGATTTCTGTGAATTAAAATACACAAAGCAGAAGCAATAATACCCAACAAATGAAGAAGAGATGACTCTTTAGAGAACATCAAATAGTTATTTTATTTTCATGTGTTTATTTATGAGGAATATGAACTGTTATGAATGAAAACAGCACTTTATCTGACTATGAATAATCATGATTTACACATAACAAATGCTTTAAACACCTCATATGAGGATTTAAACCATCTAAACTATCAATATGATGATAAATCTTTAAGAAAAGCATGATAAGATCATGTCTCTCTACAGAGGAAGGTGATCAGCTGGTTGTTGAATCACGATCCAGCGCTGCGACCGACGGCCGTCGAGCTTCTGAAGAGTGATCTGCTTCCTCCTCCTGATGGAAGAGTCTGAACTTCACGAGGTCTTACAGCACACCATGGCCAACATCAACGGCAAAGCCTACCGCACCATGGTCAACCAGCTGTTCTCTCAAAACATCTCACCCGTCATGGACTTCACCTATGACATTGACATACACAAGGTACACGAGAGCTAAAACACTCATGAACTGATCCACACCAGCAGGTGGCGCTGTGCTGTTATTTATCATCTCTCTCGCTCTCTGTATTCAGTGCATCTGGTTTATATAATCCTCATCTGTGTGAACTCCATCAATGGTCCTCTGTTTGTAAACCGTCTCATGTTGTTGTGCCGCAGGGCTCCTTTAATTTCATCGGTGTTAAACTGCAGCAGTACGTGTACGAGACGGTAACCAGAATCTTCAGGAGACACGGTGAGATGATATTTCTACAGGAGATTCGGCTCTTTCAGAAACACGTTCTGTGCATCTGCTCCCATCTGAACTCTTACATTTATACATAATATGTATTTACTTTTTATATATCTACATATGTGTTAAATATATATACACGCATATAGCAGTTGAGCAATACTCTAATCTAGCTCATTGTTTCTGATTTATTAGGAGATAAATGATGATCTCCCAATTCAGTTCAGTTCACATTGCTTTATTGGCATAAAAAAGTGTATCTCGCATTGCCAACGCATTAAAAAGCAACGTAAATAACAGCAGTTTACAACACCTACATTAAAATAGAAATAAATATAATAATAATAAAGTATTATTATCTCTCTCAGGTGCCGTACGCATTCAGACTCCTCTGCTGTTACCCAGGAACAAACGTCTGTATGATGGATGCGATACGGCCAGTTTTATGGATCACAGCGGGATGTTGGTGTCTCTGCCGTATGACCTGCGTGTGAGCACCAATGAAGAGTTCAATATATATATATACTTATGTTTATGTCTTCTGTGTGTAAAGATTTGCTCTCTCTCTCTCTCTCTCTCTCTCTCTCTCTCTCTCTCTCTCTCTCTCTCTCTCTCTCTCTCTCTCTCTCTCTCTCTCTGTGTCTCTCTCTCTCTCTCTCTCTCTCTCTCTCTCTCTCTCTGTCTGTCTCTCTCTCTCTCTCTGTGTCTCTCTGTGTCTCTCTCTCTCTCTCTCTCTGTGTCTCTCTCTCTCTCTCTCTCTCTCTCTCTCTCTCTCTCTCTCTCTCTCTCTCTCTCTCTCTCTCTCTCTCTCTCTATCTCTCTCTCTCTCTCTCTCTCTCTCTCTCTCTCTCTCTCTCTCTCTCTCTCTCTCTCTCTCTCTCTCTCTCTCTCTCTCTCCAGTTGCCCTTTGCCAGATTTGTGGCAAGAAACAACATTTCACATCTTAAAAGGTAGTTCTGTATTTGTGTTTCATACAGTATGTTTTTATTTGTGTGGTTGTAGATGGTGACTGTACATGTTTGTTACTGTAGGTACAGTATCGAGCGAGTGTTTAGGCCACGGAAGTTAGACCGAGCTCATCCTCGAGAGCTTCTGGAGTGTGCGTTTGACATCATCGTCCCCGTCAACAGTCTTCTGCCGGACGCTGAGGCCATCTACACCGTCTCTGAGATCATCTCTGAGTTCAGCGCTCTACAGGTACAAACATTCACCTTTAACAACAGACTGCAGAGTAAGTGAAGAAATGTTTGTCTGTATGACTGTATGATGTGTTTGATTGTAGGACAGAAACTACATCATCTACCTGAATCACACCAGTCTGTTGAGAGCCGTTCTGTTACACAGCGGCGTACCAGAAGATAAACTCACACACGCCTCCAGTATCCTGTGTGATGCTATGGTGAGACACACACACACAGGATCATGATTTAGTGATGTAAAGAGTTTATAAACAGCGGTGAATTATCCCGGCGTGAGGTGGAACACTAAACAAATCACAATGAAACACTTCCTGTCACATTAACACATTCATATCATGAAAAACAGGATTTTCTGCATCCTATAGATTAACCAGCGTAACACTAAACACTTCAGTTCCCAGGAAACATAAACTACTTCAGATGTCTAACATAAAGAATCTTTACACAGCATGAGAAGATCAGAGAAATGAAGATGATGCTGAAGTGTGTAAAGTCTGAACATCCGCTCTCATCTAACAGATCTCTTGATTCTGATTGGTCAATAGTTTCTGACATCACCTTTTACAAAAGACTTTTCTGGTTTTGTCTGGTAACATAGAAATATTTTAGAAACATTTTCTGTTTATAAGCCGATTTTTTTTTTGTGAAATTTTTTATTTTGATGTTGCAGCATCAACAACAGTAGATTATTTCAAAACAGATGTAATTACATTGTTCTCTGCCCATCAATTTCCTTTTTTTAAACATAAATCAAAACATAACAACAAACAAAATAAAATAAAAATTAAATAATAATATAATAACAATAATCATTTTTATAGTTTGGGGGAGGTCAGATATAAATTCAATAATCATACTCCATACTTCTTGGTTTATGATGGAAACTGGGGGAGAAAGTCTGCTGGCTTCTGATGCGGGAAAGGCATATCATAAAGGTTACAATATCATTTACCATTCAGAAAAGAAGGGTCAATTGTTTTATATCTCCACAAAGTCTGGCTGTAATAGCTTTACATATTTGACCCACGTTTCTGAACACGTTTGTTTATAAGCCGATTTGAAGTGATATTGTGAAAAATTCAGTGCAAATAAATTGTTTCACGAATTGTTTCATTGAATAGCACAATAACAACAAACAGTAAGGTGGTATTAAAATCAAATGTTAAAGAAGATTATATATATATATATATATATACAAAATGTATTCAAATATATATGATAATAAGTGTAATCTAAATAAATAAGAAAATGATTTTATACACTTTATTATGAACAACAGTAACTCTCTCTCTCTTTCTCTGTCTATTTCAATTGTTGTAATCATGACTGCAAATAATACTGCAAACTACTACAAAACATTTGTTTTAAAAAGACTTTCTGTCTCTCGTCTCTGAACACAGAGTGAAAAACTGACGAAGCGAGAAGTAGAAGCCAAATTCTGTAATCTGTCCTTATCCAACAACAGCGTAAGTCTCTGTCAAAGTAAAGAAATTCAGACCGTGTGTCGTGACGTGTGAATGACGCGTGTGATGTGATGACGTGTCAGTTACAGATGTTGTATAAGTTCATCGAGCAGAAGGGCGATCTTCATGATGTCACTCCTCTCATCAACACGCTTATCAAACAGAAGAGTTCAGCGGTCGCTCAGATGGCCAAACAAGGCCTGAAAGATCTGGAGGAGCTCATCAATCTGCTCCACAAACTGAGTGTGAAGTTACAGGTGAGATTGTGCTTTCATTCATCTCTTCCGCTGTAAATCAGGTGTTATATTTGACGATTGGACCGTGTTTGTGAAGGTGGTGGTGAGTCTCGGACTCGTCTATAAGGTTCAGCATCACTCCGGCATCATCTTCCAGTTCGTGGCGTTTATCCGGAAGAGCAAACGCACCGTACCGGATATAGTGGCGGCGGGGGGACGTTACGATCGTCTGGTAATGATTGTAAACGCACGCAGAGAATCGTGTGAATGCTGATGATGTTTAACAGTAATTCTCCTTCAGATCGCAGAGTTTCGTGGTCCGACAGCGGCGGGTCCCGTGCCGTCAGCGGTGGGCGCCAGCATCGCTCTGGATAAGATCTGCTCCGCTGTGGCAAACATGGAAGAAGCGGTGAGTGTCTGATCTGATTCTGATCTTTATAAATAAGTGTGTTTGATCTCATCCGTCCGTCTGTCTGTCAGCCGGCGGTCAGCTCCTGTGATGTTCTGGTTGTTCCGGTAGGACACTCGTCCACCAGCAGAGCCATTAAAGTCACTCAGAAACTCTGGACGGCTGGAGTCTCATCAGATATTGTTTATGATGTCTCACAGGTCTGTCTTTACATCATCATGACAACAACACTTGACTTTAATGTGATTATTCTAATGTTGTTTCCTGACTGAACTGATTTACTGAAAACAAAACCTCTCGTCCCGTGTCATGACTCTCTGTTTCTCTGTCCGTCTGTCTCGCTGCGTCTCTCTGTCTGTCTCGCTGCGTCTCTCTGTCTGTCTCGCTGCGTCTCTCTGTCTGTCTCGCTGCGTCTCTCTGTCTGTCTCGCTGCGTCTCTCTGTCTGTCTCGCTGCGTCTCTCTGTCTGTCTCGCTGCGTCTCTCTGTCTGTCTCTCCTGTCTGTCTCGCTCTCTCTGTCTGTCTCTGCGCTCTCTCTGTGTCTCGCTGCGTCTCTCTGTCTGTCTCGCTGCATCTCTCTGTCTGTCTCGCTGCATCTCTCTGTCTGTCTCTCTGCGTCTCTCTGTCTGTCTCGCTGCGTCTCTCTGTCTGTCTCGGCTCCTCTCTCTCTGTCTGTCTCGTCTCTCTGTCTGTCTCTGGCTGCCTCTCTGTCTGTCTCGTCTCTCTGTCTGTCTCGCTGCGTCTCTCTGTCTGTCTCTCTGCGTCTCTCTGTCTGTCTCGCTCTCTGTGTCTCTCTGCATCTCTCTGTCTGTCTCTCTGCGTCTCTCTGTCTGTCTCGCTGCGTCTCTCTGTCTGTCTCTCTGCGTCTCTCTGTCTGTCTCTCTGCGTCTCTCTGTCTGTCTCTCTGCATCTCTCTGTCTGTCTCTCTGCGTCTCTCTGTCTGTCTCGCTCGTCTCTCTGTCTGTCTGTCTCACTGCATCTCTCTGTCTGTCTGGCTGCTCTCTGTCTGTCTCGCTGCGTCTCTCTGTCTGTCTCGCTGCGTCTCTCTGTCTGTCTCGCTGCGTCTCTCTGTCTGTCTCGCTGCGTCTCTCTGTCTGTCTCGCTGCGTCTCTCTGTCTGTCTCTCTGCGTCTCTCTGTCTGTCTCGCTGCGTCTCTCTGTCTGTCTCGCTGCGTCTCTCTGTCTGTTTTGATCTCACAGCATCTCTATGTGTTTCTGTCATCATCTGTTTGATTTTCTGACTCTGACATGTATCTATCATTCTGTGCATGTTGATTTGAGATTTGAGATGATGGTTTTATGTGTGTCAGTCTCAGGAGATTCTTCTGGAACATTGCAGACTGGCTGGCATGGCGTTCATGGTGCTGGTGTCTGATAAAGAGGGAAATCATCTGAAGGTACATCACACATCCACAGAAACCCCTACAGACACACATCTCTCTGACCTCTCAACATCTTTCAGGTCAAATCTTTTGAGAAAGACCGTCAGACAGAGAAGAGGATTCTAGAGTCAGATCTGGTGGATCACTTCATCCAGAAGAGTCGAACTAAACTCTCAGAGGAGAGAAACAGGTGAGATCTTTACACCTGTAGATGTGTCTGTGAATCCAGAGAAGATGTTGAAGGTCTTGTGTGTGTCTGTCAGGGAGATTTCTGAGGGAGTTTCTCTGCAAAACCCAAAATCATCACTGCTGGCAAACTCAGGTATGAGTTCAGTCATCAGAAAATCATTCATATATATATATATATATTGAAAATAAAATGTTCAGTGTTAAATCCATGATCTGTTCTTGTGTTTGTCGTGTCAGTGCTGTCAGAATCACACGGGAGTAACAGCACAATGTCTATGAATGTAAATCTCGTATCGCCTGATAAAATCTCTGCCAGTTCCCGCAGGAGGTACGAGACGCAGGTCAGTCGTGTGAATTCATCATCTCTCACTGTGTATGTTTAATGAGTTTCCATCAATCCATAAACTCAACACGGCTCTTTGCCAAATGTTCCTTTAAATTGTGATGCAGTTCAGAAACTTCAAAGTCCAGAAATTCTCCCGCTGTCGAGAGCTCGTGAGAAACATCCAGCGCTCATTTTTCAGCACAATTAGTGTGTAATTCAGCGTGTCTGAGCACTGAAATCTCCCAAGACACTGAAATCCAGTACTGATAGTTTATCACGTATAATAAAAGCTTTATATAATGATAGATCATTGTGTTGATCATTGTGCTGCACAGGGGTCATGGCTTTAAATCCCACATATAAATAAGTTGCTTTGGATAAAAGCGTCTGTCAAACACATACATATAAATGTGCATTTGTTCTATTTTTCAGATACAAACAAGACTGCAAAACCTGGCGAGTAATTTACAGAACAAGAGCAATGACATTGAAGTGTTGGCGGTAAGTCGATGATGTCACTTTCTGTCTTCAGGCCTGTGATTATGTGATTGACATACTGACATGTACATGTAAATACAGCAGATACTGAATAAAATATATATGCAAAACATTGTAAACTATTGGTTAGGGGTGGGAATCTTTAGGTACTACGCGATCCGATTCCGTTTCTGGGACTCACGATCCGATTCCAAAACGATTCCTCATATAATTTTTGCAAATATGATAAATTTGCATTTTAAATAAATAAAGAGTTTTTATGCTTTTTGTTTATAGTTAGAATCTCTTTGACAGTATTCCCATCTTGAAATTTAATTTTATAGCTTTTATTTTAACAAAGTTATATTCAGGATGAACAAGTTCTGACATAGAATCGATTCTGAATCTTTGAGAATCGATTCAGAATCGTTAGAGAAAGAATCCCGATGCATCGATTTTTTTTCTCCCACCCCTAACTATTGTTGCCGCTTTTGATGTGTCGCTTCATTGTCTCCTAATATTTGTAAGTCGCTTTGGATAAAAGCGTCAGCTAAATGCCTAAATGTAAATATGAATTCACACAGATTATTATTGGCCAGCATGTTTTTCAGGGAACACTGGCTTTTGAGTCCTAAACATCTTATTTAAAAGTTACTGAAAACAACACGAGTATATACATTTGACATATGAGAAGAGATGATCACAGTTCACTACCATTAATAAAATCTCTGTTTTGGTTCTGAAGAACCTAAAAAAGTCCTTTAGTCTGGAGTTTTTAATCTGGCATTTTTATTTGATTTGACCATTTACATTTAGGCATTTATCTGACGCTTTTATCCAAAGCGACTTACAAATATTAGGAGACAATAATATCACCATAAACACAGATGAAACTGTAGACGAATGTCAGATTTTGAAGTTGATGTTTAGGAGATGTGTCCATCATAGTCCATCACAGGACTTAAAAACAAAAGTCTCACGACACGTCTCGACATGTTTCCCTTTCACATGACGCTTTTACCCTGTTAACACACTTTAAGTCTTTCCTGTTGATAAGACTCTATTGTGTCTGTCACATTCCACCGCAGGTCGACCTGGCCAAGGAAACGCTCATCTACTTCCTGTCTCTGGAGGTTTGTACCGCCCTCCATTATTCTAAACTAAAGTAACGTAAATAAAGTGAATTCAGTGTGTAGAGAAAGGGAATCCTGATGGGAAATCAGCAGGGAAACCCTCTCCACATGAGTCACACGCAACAGAAACATCATCACGTTTGTTTAGAGAGAAAGAAACATGGAATGAATTAAAATAATCCAGAGAGGATGATGAGATGATCTCACAGAGAAGAAACTAATGAATTTTTTTTACAGAACTACACGAGTCCTGTTTAATAAGAATCATATTAAAAATAAAACAATACAGATAGTTGGACTTATATTGATATTTATTTGAATGTGGACAGTATATCGTTTACCTGGAACAAAGATTGTTTACATATTGTCACTCCTGACAATAAATATTTTGCCTTTCACAACTATTTATGTTTAAGCCCTAAACCACAACGTAAAAAACAAATTTATGGTGAAGAAAAAAAATGTGACCTTATATTCCTTTATGGAGCCTTTATGGTTTTCCTCTTTATTTTTTTTTTCCTCTTTAAAAAAAAATTCTCCCAAAAAATGTTTTACTTTCCCAAAAAATATTCTATTCTATCTTCAACTCTTCCCAATTTTTTTTACTCTTCCAAAAAATAGTTCCTCTTTAAAAATAGTTTTTTTCCATCTGAATTTTTTTTATTAAATTTAAAAAAAAAAAAAATCTTTTATCTTACTTTTTCTTTCATCTTCTTTCATCTTTTTTTTTTCTTCCCCAAATTTTTCCCCTCTTCAATTCTTTTTCTCTTCAAGAGTCACACAGAAGAGTTGCACAAACTAACACTTAACATGTCTTTTTTTTTTGAAGAAACGTTTTTTTGAAGAAACTTTTTTTTTAAGAAACTTTTTTTGAAGAAAAAGTTTCTTGAAGAAACTTTTTTTTGAAGTTTTTTGAAAAAATTTAAAAAACTTTTTTTTTAAAACTTTTTTTGAAGAAACTTTTTTTAAGAAACTTTTTTGAAGAAACTTTTTTTTGAAGAAACTTTTTTTGAAACAAATTTTTTTGAAGAAACTTTTTTTAACAATTTTTTGAAGAAACTTTTTTTAAAAACATTTATTTGAAGAAACTTTTTTTGAAACAATTTTTTTTTGAAGAAACTTTTTTTAAAAACATTTATTTGAAGAAACTTTTTGAAACAAAAATTTTTCTGAAGAACTCTTTTTGAAGGAGGAAAACATTTATTTGAAGAAACTTATTTAACAATTTTTGAAGAAACTGTTTTTTTTTAAACTTTTTTTTTTGAAGAAACTTTTTTTAAAAACATTTATTTGAAGAAACTTTTTTTTAAAAATTTTTTGAAGAATCTTTTTTTAAAAACATTTATTTGAAGAAACTTTTTTTGAACAATTTTTTTTGAAGAAACTTTTTTTAAAAAACATTTATTTGAAGAAACTTTTTTTAACAATTTTTTGAAGAAACTTTTTTTAAAAACATTTATTTGAAGAAACTTTTTTTTAAAAACATTTATTTGAAGAAACTTTTTTTTAAAAACATTTATTTGAAGAAACTTTTTTTTAAGAAACTTTTATTTAAGATTTTTTTATTATTATTATTTTTTTTTTTTTTTAAAGAACCTTTTTTTAAAACAAACTTTTTTTAAGAAACTTTTTTTTTACAATTTTTTTTAAATTTTTTTTCTTGAAGAAATTTTTTTAAACAATTTTTGAAGAAACTTTTTTTTTAAACAATTTTTTAAGAAACTTAAAAAAATGTGAATTTTTTAAATAATTTAGATTAAAATAAGTAGGATGGAAAATTTTTTTTAAAAGGAAAGATATTTTTTGAAGATGAAAAAAAAGGTTTCATAAGGGAAAATAATATCTTTAAGACGTTTTTTTTACGTTGTGGTTCAGGGTCTTGCTCCTGGAAAATTTGTCAAAAAATCAAAAATTGAGACAAAGAATTTTCTACAATTTGGTTAATTTGACATAAATAAATTTCATTATAAATAAAAAATGTAAATATTAAAAATATCAGTATTGTTGTAATTTTATTTTATTTGAATTCTAATGTTAGTGTGTGTAATGTTTTATTTCATGTGTGTAGATTTTTAATGTGTTGTTTTTGTTCTTCTCTCAGTTTGACAATGAGGAACAGTTTAACATGAGCGTGAAAACACTGTTGTCTCGTCTGCCCAAACAGCGATACCTCAAATCTATCTGTGATCAGATCCATCACTTCAAAATTTTCAAAAGGTTAAAGATCATTAATATTATGTGCCTGATGTTGTTTAGCTGGAGATCTGAACATTCTCTTATTTTATATAATTGTGTGTTTATGTCTTCACAGGGTCTCTGTTGTGGTTCTTTACAGTTATAGAGACGATTATTACAAGATTCTGCTTTGATCTTTCACTGCCAAGATGAAAGAAAACTCCTCTGTAGAAATAAAGATGATGCCAAAGCTGAGGGTCCAAAAATCAATCCAAAATAAAGATCATGTTATTTCCATCATATGAACGCTTCACAAAATACTGTACAGTACAGAATTTAAGTAAATAAAATATTTTCTCTTACAAATGATGTTCTTATTTTACACTCTCAGAAACTTTAATTCAAAGTTCAATGTCTGACATAAAATGAAATGTTTTGGTAACATCACTAAAACTCATTAAACAGAGATCATTTCACACAACTTTACTGAAACCTTTTTTGGTTAACCATCAAGTTAACTAAATAAAAACTATATCATTTTCATTTAAACAAAATATTTAATGTTATCAGGTATGATCTAGTCATGACACCAGCATGACTAGGTATTTTAAAATGAACATTACCATTGTTTTAGTTCAGCATTTTTTTTAGTTTATAGTGATTGTTCAATTGTAAACATCAGAACATCATTTTTTTACCTGTTTATTTTAGATTTTTTTAAATAAATGTTAAAAATATTTTTTGAAGAGGAAAAGAATTTTTTTTGTAGATTTAATTTTTTTTGAAAATGTAAGATGAAAAAAAGAATTTTTTTGAAGATTTGAAAAATGTTTTGAAAGATGGAAAAACATTTTTTTTAATGTTGTGGTTCAGGGCTTTTGTACATAAAAAAGGAGAAAAACAATAAAGTAAATTTTTATCAAAGCGTAAAAGAGAAGAAAAAAAGGGAATAATAAAATGCTTATTTTAGAATTAAAAAAAAAAATCTTTGTTATTAAATCTTTTTTTTTTTTTATAAATGTTTCAAAATTAGATTTGTATTTGTGTCTTTAGTCGAACGTTTTAATTTTGTGTTACACAGAAAACTGTATCATGTCACTCATTACATCATGTTCTGAAAGTTTAGGAACTTTCATGACCTGGAAATAATTTCACCATTTCTGGAATTCCACACGATCCATTTTTATTTCAAAAACAAGTGTACATGTTGAACATCTAAGAGGTACATATGAACATGTTGCAAACATATAATAAATACACATGTGGAGTATAAAGCCAGAAAATACGAGAAATGTTTACAAAATCTGTATAGCAGCTTTGTGTTTCTCTGCCAACATCAGAAACAAAACTCAAATACTTCAGCTAAAGTTTAGTATTAATAAATAACTATGTGAAAAAATAAATAAGATACTTTCATCTACTATCTGTATGTTTTGTACATTTAGTAAAGAAAACGACTTCCCCTTTTGAAATGAAACCGACGCTGATGGGTTTCTGTCTTGAAGTACAATCAAGCAAAAAACTTTTATATGTTTCCAAAATGTTTTACTCAATGGTTTGATCAGAATGGTTGATGATTAAAAATCATCCTGTATTCAAAACGTGTCCATATTAAAACACTGCAGGATTCTATTTCTGTAGAAAAACATCCAAGTCAAATCAAAAGAAATCACATGAAGCCTGTTTGGCATCGTGACATTATTTTCATCACTATTAGGAACATTTCATTCTGGTAATACATGATGATTCTCAGTTAAACTATAGTACTAGTTAAACCTTTGTATAACACATACTACCATACTAATCATGAAGAATAAATTATATTTATATGCAACTTCCATTACATCAATGACAACCTTCTCTTATGTTTTACTGTCATTAAATAGACCTTTTCTTTATGCAAAAAAACATTTCTTATTACTTTTGATTTGTAATCTGAATGTAATCTAAAAGGTTCTTGTGTTCTTCACAGATGATGTTAAGACTGTCTACATTCACACCTTGAATGCGTTTAAAATTAAAGGATTTTCTCATTTAAGTTAAATATTTGATATTGATGCTTTTCAGCATTGAATATATTTATAATGACATCTTTTTTCACTGGGTTTGTATTCTGGATTGTTGTGACTGTACTGAAAACATGATAGACATTTGTGTGTTTGTGACTGAATATGAACATGTGGGGAATGTTAAAGTCTATTAAGTCTGACAAACTACAAATAATTGATATCTTAAAGATTCTATACGCACGTCATATCTGAATAAGATCACATGGGATAGATTTCACTTCAGACATGAGAGTCTTTTCCATCATCTATTACACAATCATCTGACAACAGCCCAAACTCTTACAGTTCAACATGGAATAATGGCATGAAGCTCCATGAAACACAAGAGAAGAGTTACAGACGTCACGGTCCCGCTGGACGTCCTGACGCTCAGCAGCAGATACGGATGAAGTTTGTGAAGCGTGTGAGGTGACAGGAGATGATGTTTGTGATCTAGCGATGGACCTCGGCGTGACCGTTGGCGAGTTTGGCTCGTGGGATGGTGATTCGTTCCGAGTCCAAGGGGAAGTTCACAGCGGAGTCCATCTTTGTGCCGTGGATCTTATTTTCTTTGGACGGCTCCATGTGAACCACTGAGTTTCTACTGATGTGCTTCTTTAAGATCACCGTCTAGACAAGGAGAAAGATTTTACAGATTTCAAATCAACATCAAATCATGAACACATATCTGTTCTTACTGTGAATTTTTTAAGCTGAAAAAAATGGGGAGTTTTTTGAAAATTTGAAAAATGAAATTTTTTTTTTTTGAAGATTTGAAAAAAAAAATTGAAAGATGGAAAAAGATTTTTTTATTTTTAAGGAGGATTTTTTTTTTTTTTTAAGATTTGAAAAAAGTTTTGAAAGATGGAAAAAATATATATTTTTAAAGATTTGAAAAAGATTTGAAATTTTTTTTAAGATGAAAAAAAAATTTTTTTTTTTTTGGAAAATGTTTTTGAAAGATGGAAAAAAAAAATGTAAGATGAAAAAAGACTTGAAAATTTTTTTAAGCGGAAAAAAATGTTTTGTTTTTTTTTAAAGATTTTTTTGAAAGATGAAAAAATGTTGTTGTTTTTTTTGAAGATTTGAAAATTTTTTTGAAAGATGGAAAAAAAAATTTAAGATGAAAAAAGACTTGAAAATTTTTTTAAGCCGAAAAAATGTTTGATTTTTTTTTAAGATTTGAAAAATGTTTTGAAAGATGGAAAAAATATATATTTTAAAGATTAAAAAAAAGATTTGAATTTTTTTTTTAAGATGAAAAAAAATGTTTTTGGAAAATGTTTTTGAAAGATGGAAAAAAAAAATGTAAGATGAAAAAAGCCTTGAAAAAATTTTTAAACGGAAAAAAATGTTTTGTTTTTTTTTTTAAGATTTTTTGAAAGATGGAAAAAAGATTTTTTTTTTAGATGAAAAAATGTTTGGTTTTTTTTTGAAGATTTGAAAAAAAAATTGAGAAATGGAAAAAAATGTAAGATGAAAAAATGTTGTTGTTTTTTTTGAAGATTTGAAAAATGTTTTGAAAGATGGAAAAAAGATTTTTCTGAAGAGGAAATGTTTTTAATGTTGTGGTTCGGGGCTTCTGTGCATAAGAGTAGAAAAACAATAAAGTACATTTTTATCAAAGCGTAAAAGAGAAGAAAAATAATAAAATATTAAAACGTACTTTGAAGTATACTTGAAGTGTAACAGTAGTAAACTAGTTTAAAACTTAATTTTTCTGAGAAGTACATAAAAAGTAGACGGAAAGTTTCTCATTTTCAGTTTAAAAGAAGAACACTAAGAGCACTATTGAATAAATGTCTTTTTCTTTGGAAGCATTTCCCAGAGCTGTGGTTCGGTTTCATTCACTTTAAAATGAAATCGTTTCATTTAGAGTCTAAATCCGCATGATAGATGAGATGAATTACATTTCCCGAGCAGCAATAATTCATTTCATGACGTCAATCTGCAGTCTTATGAATATTCTGACACATTTACCACTTGATAAATACTTTAATTCCAGCGTTTATAACATTGTGGGCTCTGAGTCACAACCACAGAAATGAAATGATGGTCAACCTTTCTGGGTGCGCTGTAACAGGACATCTGGATCCAGTCCTTCCTCCTGATGATGATGATGGTCACGCTGAGGAAGATGACCACGGCTAACAGAACGGCTGCTAGGATCCAGGCTGCTGATTGGTACATGAGATTTATCTCCATCTGGTTTGGCACGTTCTTTTTAGTATCTAGACGAGAGAACGTTTACATCAGAAAACAGCAATCCCACGGTACAGTACATGTCAATATTTCCACTGCCGTGTCCCTCAGATTAAATGAAAACAGCACTTGTGTTGTTTTTCTTGGCCGATTCAGAACGTGACGCTCGTAACAATGAGCCAACATTATATAATCTATAATCTTCTCATGTCACAAACGCTGTTGAAACTATATATTATCTCATTTATCGGACATCATTGCACAATAGATCCGGTCCAGTGCTTTTCCACTGGTGAGAAAACAATAAATGACCAAACAATACAAATGTCAACAGCTTATGAATTATAATGTCAAGCTGCTCTGAAAACTTTACAATGTCGAAGAAATTATTAGCCAACATCACCTTGTGTTTCCTGTGTTTCCTGTTAATAATCATTTTTTCAGGGCAATATTATTCATTTTTAATCTTCATGATCTTCATTAATCTTCATGACATTTTCAGCCAAAATTTGAGATAAAAATTATAACCAATATATAAAATCATCTTGTTTGACTCTTCAAAGAAACTAAAAAACTTTATTTTATTGTAATTTCTTTTGTCATTTTAAATATGTGTTCATTTATGAGGAATGAAAATACCTGTTACTGTAAAGACTGAAGGAACCATGGAGACGTCTGTGCCGGTCGCTGGGGTTTTCTCTTTGGGTTTGGTCGCTGTGGTGGACAGCATTATTGGTACTGATGTTGTTGTGACATCTGAATATGAGAAAATGAAAACCAGACGTCATCAATCGAACATAAACATCATCAGATCTGCTCTAAACATGAATCGCATCATGACGGCAAGCGTTTTGTCTCTGTATTTCTGATGCAAGTTTATATGAGAAAATCAAGCCATGTGTTCAGTGTCTGACTTCTAAAATCAAAACAAAGTTGAGCTGAAACAATCAATAGCAGGTTTATTGGTCTGTGGGGAAAAGCTTTGCTCTTTTATTGAGACCGGCAGTGAACAGGAAACACATGTCAATGTGCGGATGTGTCCGGTGGACGACTGCAGCGCTTCCTAATGAGAATAAACTCAATCGTCATCTCTGTTAGAAACATGAAATTGCAGGTTATTTGACTTTTCTTGTCTTCTTGCCTTATGATGACAAACTTCCACTGAAATCATAATACCATTATTATTTGTCAACTTGCTGTTGTGAATCAAAGTAAAAGAAGAGAAATCTTATTTTACATTTACATTTAGGCATTTAGCTGAAGCTTTTATCCAAAGCGACTTACAAATATTAGGAGACAATGAAGCGACACATTAACAATAATACTAAGAGGTGCTTTCCTAAGTTTACAATGTGCTAGATAAACTAGTTTTAAAAAATAGTTTTTTTAGGATGTCTTGTATGTTTGTATGAAAAGCTTAATCAAAGGCAAATGATTTAGTGAAACTCACGCAGACACTGCGGGCAGCACTGGCCCTTCCGTAAGACAGGAACCCGACAGCGAGCCGGAGGACATCGCTGATGAAAACACTCGATCGTCCCGTTACGACAGGTGCAGCTGCTGCAGGCGTTCGACCTCCACGAATCTCCAGCCAATAGGATCTCTCCGCTGGTAGAAACGCAGTATTCCCGTTGGCTGCTGTTGACGGGCAGAAGCGGCACGAACTCCACGTCTGCGTGTGAACAACAGAAAGACACATCTGTCAATCACTGAACACATCCAATCACAGGAGAGATTTAAAGCTGAACACGCCACATGTGTTTTCTGACCCGGCTTCATTTCACAGCAGCTTTATTATTTCTGCTCACGTAGGAACTTAAACCTCAGAGGAAATTTACAAAAGCATGTGAATAGTTTGTGTTTAACTACAGAACATGTGGAGCGAAAAACTTAAAACAGAGACAGATGTCCATCAAATCTCAGTAAATAACATTATATTTAATATAGAGGATTATATTGTGATATACACTTCAGAGTAAAATACCTTAATTCAACCTTAAATACTGCAGTAAAAACAGCCAAAACTTCATATTCATTTTTAAACAACACAATACTGAAATAATCCTGATATGTGTCATGCTCTCAGTTCTTTCACATAGTTTTTGTTGACATTCAACAGACACTGAAATGACAAAGACAACGTCTCTTTCCAGATCTGTATATAAATGAGCATGTTTAGGTGGACGCGTGCCGTACCTGGACAGGTGTAACAGCACGAGTCTTTGATTTTGATCGGCTGATGACAGAGAACAGGAGGACAGACTTCAGAATCACAGAGGACTCGTCCGTGTCGGCACGTACATCTGGTGCATTCGTCCAACATCCACGTCTCTCCTTCCACATATAGTTCACCACCCGGAGCTCGACACACCACCATATCATCACCGCCCGGCTGACCGCTGCCCGATTCATCTGCTTTAACACATCACAGACACCGGATCAAAACAAACCACCCTACGCTCTTATACACAACACTGTGTGTAAATGTGAATCTGATTTAGTCATTAAAAATAGCTTGAGTTTACACAATGAGCTCCAGGAGGGAAAGTGTTTTTCTGCTGTTTCACAATCCTGACGTTACACAAATACTACAGTAAAACTGACAGTACTCAAAGCGAATATTAAATCACAATGTGAGCGTGACAAAAGAGCAATTACAGCATGAATACAAGTATGTATTATTTGTATTTTTAAAGATACACACTTACATTAACCACGCTTTTACTACAGTAAACCACAGGAAACATTTATTACGATCTCACCACAATAACCAGTTTAACCTCTGAATGTTTTATGGTGGAGGTAAATAAAGATTGTGATGGTAAATCCAGACAGGCTTCACTTGAATATAGTTGTTTATTTGTCTGTCTGTAAGACTCATATCAGAACGTTATTAAACATATATAATAATGATCATTCTCTGACCTTCACATGTCGGGCAGCAGTGATCGGCTCTGAGCGTCGGATGGACACAGACGGGCACCGGACAAGAAATAAGAACACACATCTCACGCCCGGCGTGACAGTAACAGTCCCGGCAGCCGTCGTGCCAGCCGTCGCCCTCCTCGAACCGCCGACCGTCAGCCGTCAGACAGACGCTGGACACGGGCTTTTCTGACTCTAAAACACACATAATAAACGTGATCACATGTTTAATAGCACACAGAACACTTCTGATATGATTTATTCAACAGATGTGATCAGTAAATCACTCACAATCAAGTATTTCAGAGAGAGGAAGTCAAAATATACACCTGACAGAAATGTGCGGATGCTGTTTATAGATATATAGTTTATATGAATGCTGTGGACGAGTGAGATGTAAATAAAACCCACACAGTTTAACCAGCACACAATATTCGTGTGTTTGTTTCTGTATGAGAGTGTTTTTAGATATGTAAATATTTAACCGTGTGCTGAAAACTCTGAAATAGCAGCAAGAAAACTCACAACATGAGCAGAAACACTCACAAAAATAGTTTATTCTATGTTTGCAAAGATAAACATCATCAAATTGGATGGCTAGATATATTGGATGATAACATATAGGCCTATTCTAAACTCTGGATTTGGCTGTGAAATTAAAATGAATTAGATTTTTTTTACTGAATTTAAACATTTGCTGCAAAAAATGCTCTAAAAGATCCCAACAATCTCATCTTTATCGTGTTTGGACGATGTTATTGTCTGTGATGATCTGAGATCAGCATCTCTCCTGATGAAAGTGAATAATAAAGTATAAGAGACTCACCTCTGCATTCACACACACTGCAGCTCTTTCTGTTTGTTCTGTATCCATCACTGCAGTGTTTATCACAGGTGAACGGAGGACATCTGACACAACGACACACTTCACAGCCGTGTTTGTTCCTCCTGTCAAAAGAGAAACACTTGTGAGGGTGATGTACAAGTTTCCTAATGCTGCTTTTGTAGTGGGTTTAGACCTGCATCAAACCAGAAATAAACCCACAACAATAAGACAGCACCTTCCAACCAGAACAAATCCAGTACTAAACCAGCACTAACCAACAACAAACCAGCAGGAAACAGCACCAATCAAAACAAAACCAGGACAAACCATCAATAAACTAGCACCAAACCAGCACTCATAGCACTGAACCGACACCACCCCAAAACCACTACTGCACTATCCACAACCAAACTACAACCAACCATCACTAAACCAACACTAACCAGCATCAAACCTGCTCTAAACGGGAACTTAAACAACATTAACCAGAAACAAACCCACATTTACCAACAGCACCCAAGCTGAAGAAAACCAGCAAAAACCTACATTACACCAGTACTAAACCAGCACCAAACCAGCACTCATAGCACTGAACCACAACCAACCATCACTAAACCAACACTAACCAGCACAAATATCTGACAGGTTTCAATCAGTCACTCCAGATAAAAACAAACATTATGAAGAATGAGAATTTAATAAGTGATACGGATGTCACAGATGATGAATAAACTTTATTCAGGTGGTTCTGAATGAAAGCCCTCCCTCACTAGTGTGCAGTACAGTAGCAGTACACTGCTGAGACAGCCGTGACCTCCGACCCCGGCTTTGTTTGAAGTCTGTCTGTAAATGTTCACTGGGGACCACTGCTGACTCCACACAAATTCCAGCCGTCCTGTCAAGTCCAATGATGCTTTGGCTCTATAGTGAAGGGGAAGCGATTTAAACCTGCTTTTGTGTGCGGCCCGGAGCGTTCATCTGTGAACAAATCTCAATGCAAACAGCCGTTTGACCTCAGTGACACGGCTGGACATTATTTCTTCTTCATCTGTTCTCTTCTAGAACTTACTGAGCTGTTTATTTACTGTACACATAAACATTAGAGGTCACTTTAATCTAGAGTTTAGTGGTTGTATAAGTAATATTCATCTTTTTATTCAGGGTTAAATGTGATTTAATAAGACAGACTGTTTGTGTTGATTATGTGTATGTTTGGATCAGAAATGAAAAACTTACACAAATCCATGAGGGCAGGTTTTGTTACAGGTCAAAGGTCGACACTTGGATGCGGACGTGCTACATTCACACGCTTCACAACCGTTACCGTCTCTCTCGTAACCCGCCGGACACTCCAGAGAACAGAAAGAGGACAAAAGCGGACACGTCTCATCTGAAAGAAACAACATCATATTCATTTAGTTTGACAGTGACGTTCATCAGATGTTTAACTGGACAGACATGTTGACCGCATGAGTTTTGGGGCGGGACTAACTCTTCACCTGACCAATAGATGATGGGCGTGTTGAAGGAAACCAGTGTATAAAGGCAAATTCATATTTAAAAGCATAACAAAAATTAAAACTAAAAAATACTTCATTTATTACATTTTTAATTGGATTAAACTTTAACCTCTTAATGAATAGACTATTCAAATAGCAAAGTTTTTTAATAAATTGTAACATTTACTTTATTTATTTTCTTGATAAGAATACATTTTAAAATCTCTTATTGACTTGTAATGTAATTCTAAATAGCACAGAAAACACACAGTTAAAGGAAGTGTGATATTCATGCACATTTTTATAAAACTTCAAAGACTTAAGCACAGAAAAAAACATGTCATGGTGCCGAAAACGTCTAAGGAGAAACTTTATAGCAGCTTGAGAAACACTGGTGTCATGGGAAGTGCACATTAATGTCATTAGTTGTGTCGCGGGTCACTGACAGTATTCGGTCTCGTGTTTTGCACGTTGTGTTTGTGTTACTCACTGGTGACACACTGACACAGTAAACAGCCGCTGCGGTCCTGCTGGAAACCGTGAGGACAGTCGTGACCGGACAGAGAGCAGTTCACCAGCCGAGGACAGATCAGAGGACTCACCGTCTCATATGACGGCTCTAGAAGAACACCACACACACATGAGACGGCTCACTGACATTGACATCTAGAAATGAGTTTACAGCGTTCTAGATTCATATCTCCTTTTACACTTTTATCCAAAGTGGCTTACAAGTGCTTTAAAGTGTACAGTATATATTTTATTTATGGGATTTCAAACCCATTACCAGTGAAAACATTACGCTACAGGAACATCTGTTATTTCTGGTTTAGACAAAAATAATTATTATTACATTTGTGCGTGACATAAAACATTTTTAGGTTGAATTCCCAGCAAAAACTTTGATGGTCCATGCGATCGGTTAAAAAAAATTTACTACAAATAAAACAAAAAACTCTCTCTCTCTCTCTGTGTCTCTCTCTCTCTCTCTCTCTCTCTCTCTCTCTGTCTCTCTCTCTGTCTCTCTCTCTCTCTCTGTGTCTCTCTCTCTCTCTCTCTCTCTCTCTCTGTCTCTCTCTCTCTCTCTGTCTCTCTCTCTCTCTCTCTCTCTCTCTCTCTCTCTCTCTCTCTCTCTCTCTCTCTCTCTCTCTCTCTGTCTCTCTCTCTCTCTCTCTCTCTCTCTCTCTGTGTCTCTCTCTCTCTCTCTCTCTCTCTCTCTCTCTGTGTCTCTCTCTCTCTCTCTCTGTCTCTCTCTCTCTCTGTCTCTCTCTCTCTCTGTCTCTCTCTCTCTCTCTCTGTGTGTCTCTCTCTCTCTCCTCTCTCTCTCTCCTCTGTCTCTCTCTCTCTCTCTCTCTCTCTCTCTCTCTGTCTCTCTCTCTCTCTCTCTCTCTCTCTCTCTCTCTCTCTCTCTGTGTCTCTCTCTCTGTCTCTCTCTCTCTCTCTCTCTCTCTCTCTGTTTTTCTCTTTCCTATAAATAAAACAAAAGAACTACAGTAAAATGACAAATGAACCATGGTTTTACTAAAATTAAACCAAAGAACGCTTACTATAGTAAAATCACGGTAACCACAAATGAACCATGTTTGTGCAACAGTAACCACAGTATAACTGTGGTATTTCGAGTAAAAGTGTGCTTATATTTTCATACACAGTTCATAAACTGTGATTTCTTTCTGTTTTAGGACAGAAAATAAGGGTCAGTTTTGATCTCTTTGCAGATGTTGTAAACTGTTGGCATGTTTCTGTTAAACACATCCTCATGGATGCACACGTGTGTGTTCAGGGTTTAGATCACTCAAGACGCTCCTGGGGTCCCACTGCATCCCAGCGCAGTTTTAACTGCAAACAGAAGCCTGCGGTCTGCAGCGATTACACATGAACACGACTGAAATGATCACGCAGCGATGCGCCTTATCTGACAGCCGTGATGAACGACTGCACGCTTGAAAATTACCTCCTGTAACAAACACACGCCTGTAAATACTTCTTACAGTAATCCACACGTGTTGGCACGGGCAAAATGAGAAACAATCCTGAATAATGAAGGACGGCAGGTGGTTTCCATTTGGCCGTTTGCAGCCGTAAAAGCTTTTGTAGTCTACAGACGCCTGCTGCTCGACACTATTAAGAGAACGTGTGTGTGAGTGTTTCAAGATACAAGAAACTTCTGCTCACACATACACAGACAAATACAGAGAAATTACATGCAAATGTCAAACATTTGAAAATAAAGCTTTTCTCAAAGGTTTAGATCCTCGTGTGAGGTCTCTCTCAAAGTTTATAAAGTTTTTTTATAGTCAGATAAAGTGCTGTTTTCAGAATTGTCACATTCATAACATTTCATATTCTTTATAAATAAACACATGAAAATAACTATTTTACATTTAGCATTTTATCCAAAGCATATTAGGAGACAAGTGTTGTTCTTTAAAGAGTCATCTCTTCTTCATTTGTTGGCTATTATTGCTTTTGGTTTATGTATTTTATTTCACAGAAATCCTACAAAGAAACGTGAGTTCTTCTTCATAACACGTGTATATTAAGACAGTAAGTTCTCACCCTCACAGAACGGACAGCATTCTCCGGGGATCTTCACCGGGTTCTGACAGCTCAGTTTACAGGCCATGGCCGTGCAGTGAGGATCTCCGTCCACACACTGACAGAACGTACAATCATCTTCTTTCCATTGTTCTTCATGAGCTCTCAGTCTGTGATTCACCCAACAGCTCGCCTTCGTGCTCTCGGCCGACAACAGCTCCACGTCTACAGAGAATATATAGATATATACATCAGGAAGATCGATGTTTAAGTCTTTACAAAATAAAGACCCTCAGAAACAATAATAAGGTGGAGTTTCAGGTGTGTAATGTAAAGGGATTTTGCACCTGTGCAGACGGGACAGCATTCCCCCTCAGGATAGTAGAAGTTATCGCAGTCCAGCTCGGCACATTCGGCTTTAGAGCAAAATGATATTCCACCACGACACTGACATACCCAACACGGGTCCATACGGTACACCTCACCCTCTGAAAACTCCTGTCCATTATGAACACACCTGGAGGAACCTGAGAGAGAGAGAGAGAGAGAGAGAGAGAGAGAGAGAGAGAGAGAGAGAGAGAGAGAGAGAGAGAGAGAGAGAGAGAGAGAGGGGAGAGAGAGAGAGAGAGAGAGAGAGAGACAGAGAGAGAGAGAGAGAGAGAGAGAGAGAGAGAGAGAGAGAGAGAGAGAGAGAGAGAGAGAGACAGAGAGAGAGAGAGAGAGAGAGACAGAGAGAGAGAGAGAGAGAGAGAGAGAGAGAGAGAGAGAGAGAGAGAGAGAGAGAGAGAGAGAGAGAGAGAGAGAGAGAGAGAGAGAGAGAGAGAGAGAGAGAGAGAGAGAGAGAGAGAGAGAGAGAGAGTATGAGAATATTATGAGCTCAGCACTTCAGCGAATCCCCGGGCGCCGTGTCCAAACAACACTGCCAACTCCTGCCGCATTCTCAGACGTGCCACTGGCACACATACACACAGACACACACACAAACAGACAGACACACACGTGAGGTTAAAGAAAAACTGCAGCTCTGGTCAAGTAATGTGTCCTGACAGCAGACAGGCAGCGTATGGACCTGCGGTAAGAGCCGGAAACCTCCGCTGTCTCTGAGCCGCTCCACAGATGAACAATAGCTGCTGTCTGGCTCATTACAGATCCATAAAGCTCTTCAGCAAAGACTCGTACGCTACACACTTTTGTTCTTCATTCACTAAAGTCCTACAGTATCAGTATCTGATTCCATCACTGTACCACAATTTCAATGTTGACAATGAAACAAAGAATCTATTGGTTTTTGCTGTGAATGATTCAAATGTAAGTTAAATAATCAAGATGAGCAAACGAAACGCTTGTCTCGTGTACAGATACCCTATTATTTACTGCAGACTACTTAAAAACTTGCCAAACCACGAGTAGAACCAGAACATCATTCACTCGGCCATCAATTATATTTCTCAACTGAAGATTGGTTTACAACATTTACATGTTTGCAATACAGACGTTTTTATCCAGATGCATTTAATCTAGACATCATCATTTACTCACTGTTCTTTAGATGTTTTTACATATTTTAGAATAGTAGTAAACTCATTAAATCTATGAAACTGTGTGAATTATGTTGTGACTAAAAGCATCTAAAATAAATGAACACTATGTTATATTTGATCATCTTTAAAAGTAATCACACTTTATCTAGAATTTGTAAAATCATAGTTCAGTTTCTTGAGGTCTCAACCCAGAACTGAAGAAACTCTTATTGACGGATTTTTATTCATTATTTGATCCAAGTAAAAGATTTTTAAGATCATGAGAAACATTTCCTTCAATTATGTCTCAGCAGTGACCTGTTAAACTTTCCCATCATCCTTTGCTTCTGTCTTTCTCATCAGTTCATACGCAGATTTCTCTCGTCTTTTTAAGTCCATTAGTTCCAGAACACAGAACACATTTAAGAAGCCCAACACGGGAGTTTGGATTGTTGGTAAAACAGTGAATATTTGAGGTTAACACAGAGTCAACAGAGAGGCCTCGTCTTACTGACTCCGCCTCTTTTTCACACCTCATCACTTCCTGTCTGCTCTGTGTCTGGCTCGGTTAGGCCACATGCTAAATTCTGTGTGTGATGTTTTTACCTGTTTGGCACGTGTAGGTGTGGCAGCAGTTTCCGGGCGCTCCGGTGCCCTGCGTGAGCCGCACGGCTGTGCGTCCGCCGGCGCAGTCAGGTGGAGACGGGCACCGGGCACACGTGCATCGGGCGGGTAACGTGGGGCAGCATCCGTCTGGTGGCGTGTAGACGTGGGTCGGTGTGGAGTCAGACGGGCAGTCAGGGGTGGGTAGAGGTGGACATGTGATTCCAGCACACTTCAGCTCCTCTGAGACACACACAGAGAGACATAGTGTAACGGTCACACACCTTCTGCTGGACTTAACAGTGCACATACTGTTCAGAATGATGGAGAGAGAGAGAGAGAGAGAGAGAGAGAGAGAGAGAGAGAGAGAGAGAGAGAGAGAGAGAGAGAGAGAGAGAGAGAGAGAGAGAGAGAGAGAGGAGAGAGAGAGAGAGAGAGAGAGAGAGAGAGAGAGAGAGAGAGAGAGAGAGAGAGAGAGAGAGAGAGAGAGAGAGAGAGAGAGAGAGAGAGATGAGAGAGAGGACAGCATTGCACTGCACGGTTCATACCGTCATCAGCTTTTACAGACACATTTACTGCTTCCTGTTCACTTCAACTCATAACACACGTCGCCACGGTAACAACATGTTCAATTCATCAGTCATTCATCTGATCACAAACTCATTCATCACATTTACAGGAGTTGCTTTCCTTACAACACTGCATAAAATGTCAAAACTATATAAACAGAATGTCCAACTCTTCTCATCCACCAAAGTACACAAATCTCATTTACTTGAGAAAATGAAGAAAATACTGTAGTAAACTTTAGTATTCACTACAGTAAACTACACAATGTATTTATTATCAATATATTGAGTCATGTGTTTATATTTGACTAAAGCTCTGTTGATAGAGTCCAGACATCAGAATAATATCAGTCTATACACCAGTTAAATACATGTGTTAAGAACGCACGTTTTTGGAAGGCAACAGGATTTCTGTGAATTAAAATACACAAACCACAAGCAATAACACCCAACAAATGTTTTGTGTTAGCAGTGTAAAGGTCATGGATTCAATCCCTGTGAACACACATACTGATTGAATGTCTGTTTACAGTCACAGCAGGACTGAGAGAGAAAATGAAATGAAAGCATCGTTATGTTGCATAAATGTGGTTTGCACAGTGACACATCTTCTCAAAGTGGTTTTACTGCTCCTCGCTCGACCTCGCAACCTGATGCTTTCACGAAACACATCGAGCACGTCTCAAATCTCCTCCATAATCCAAAATAACTGGAAGAGGATGACAGAGAGAGCGCGCCGGTGTGATCGCAGGCCAGTACTGACACACACACACACACACTAATGGACAGTAAATGAAGTAAGACGAGAGGAACGCCGGCTGAATAGAGCGGTTGTGTGAGCCGTGCGCACGCTGGGCAGAGTCGTATTCACGGAGGAAACGTGACGGGCACGAGCGAGCCGACAGAACCGCTGGATAAATACGGCAGTGAAGTGAAGTATCTGTACTGTAGTGTTTACTTTAGTCTGACTGCACACAACGCTCACATTGATCAACTTCCTCTCTGAATATTGTCACGGAGGAAAATGTTAACGGCAGAAACGCTTTCTGAATTCACTTCTGTACCTCACAATACTGCCGTTTATCAGATTGTGACCGATCATTGGAGTATCATGTAAATACCACTGTACATGTACATGATATATACATTTACTTTATGACATTACACTTAAAAAAAAAACATGTTGGCCAATTCAATGCAAACATCATAGAAAATTCACAGAAATCCTACAAAGCATGTTTTCTTTTTTGTCACAATAATAACATCTATATTTCCATTTTTTAAAATAGATAACTCAATATAAACAGATGATTCAATATATTGATAATAAATACATTCTGTGAGAATTTCTATTTCATGTTTTGAATGAAAATGTCACATCCATAACGCTGGAATTGAAATGATTAATGCAGTAACATCATTCAATCTCATTGTTATTCAAATATCCAGACGGCCTGATGCTGTTTGTTTTTACCGCTGACGGGAACAAACTCAACGGGACGGTTTTATCACAGCATGAATGTATACATGTAAACACGGCGGCACAATGATGTCTGTTCATTGTTCAGACGTGAATGTATCGCAGCAGAAGGTTGTAATGGTATCGACTGCCTAGCAACGGTAAAAGAGCGTCTGGACCGCACGCGTGCGAGCGGACCGCCGAGACGCGGGCGTGGAAATTGGTTTTACGAGAGCAGAAAGGCCCTTTGTAAACAACGCGTCTATCTGAAATCTCAGCGGCTCTTTCATGAAAGTGAAGCGGCTCTTTGTGAAGGTGTTTTTCTGTTTGTGAAAGACACAAGGGCGTCAGTTTTCCTCACGGGCGTGTTGACGAGCAGGGTTTACTCATGGAAACAGTGTACAATGTGCACTCTGTTCACAAACTGACTTTGGATGCTAGTCAGCGCTGAACAAAGGCGTCTCAGTACAGCTGGACCTCGCTGGCTTCTTTCTGCTAAAGCCAAAGGGTTAGACATCAATGTTCTCGATAATTCACGTGAAGAGAAACAATAAGCAGAGATGTTATTATTAGAGATGCTCTGTGATCAGGATTTCTGCACTTGATACTGATGTAAACCGTCACTGTTAACGGTTTTTTAAAGTTATACAGATGTTGTCTTGGTTATATTATATTCACGTATGGCGACGGCATGACTGCAGCACTACGGCTTAATGTCATCACATACATCCTCATGTGTTTTACATTATCGAATTTTGATCGGTTCATGCTCGCAGAATCGGTTCGGTTCAGGTTGCAGAATGTGATTATCATCTGACCGATCAGAGACCCGTAACGAGTGTCAAAATCAATTAATTATAAAGATTCTCTCTTAAATGAAAAGTTTTCTATTTCAGCCTTCAACTTGAGACACCGTTGAGATCTCTTCCAAAACTCTAAGAAAGACTTGAGATTGCTGGATGAGAAACATCGGAGAAGCAAATCTCAGATGTTCACACTCTTGGTTCATTAACACATTACAGGAGTCATTTATTTTAATTATACATCCATATGAATATACAGACAAATACAATCAATATATTTAAGTATGAAAGCTGAAACTGTTGCCTCTCTATCGCCATCTCTGCTCAAGACGTAAGACTGCGTGTTACTCTACAAATTTCACTTTGCATTTGCTGAAGTTAAATGACATCAACCTAACATCACATTTGACATCTGACAGCTCTAATCATCATTATAAACTTAACATTGTAAATCAGTTAAGATAAGGTCTTGTTTTAAGTGCTTGCCCAATGACTGATTTTGGTTTATTTCTAACCCAGAAAGTTACATGTGTTCATAAAAACTACCTACAACTCTCTGCACATCTGACTGAGAACATGCGTGTTTCGCACCCAATCACGGCATTCTCCGGGGACGCCACGCTAAAAACAGATACCAGTTCACGCGAGCCGTTTAGTGATGGAAAACTGGTTTTCAGGAACAAGCTTGTTATATAAGCTAAACGCTGAAGCGTTGATAACAAACAGACATTCACATCCTCACTCGGACGCTCGCGCAAACAAACTAATGAGCTACAGATGTGTGACATCAGCAGCGTTCAGCGTTTGGTTACTGAAGGGGGCGTTACATCACACAGAGAGAGAGAGAGAGAGAGAGAGAGAGAGAGAGAGAGAGAGAGAGAGAGAGAGAGAGAGAGAGAGAGAGAGAGAGAGAGAGAGAGAGAGAGAGAGAGAGAGAGAGAGAGAGAGAGAGAGAGAGAGAGAGACAGAGAGAGAGAGAGAGACAGAGAGAGAGAGAGAGAGAGACAGAGAGAGAGATTCCTGCATTTCAAATAATAACTCCACAGGGATCATACAGTGAAATTTCTGAATCAAGCTTTATATTAAATTGTAATCAGGAGACAAAAGACTAACAATAGATCAATGTCATTGTCAAAAACAACACTGACCACAACAATCATAACACACAGAACATATGATCTAAACAAGAGACGCTGTGAAAGTCAATAAACTAAACAAACATTGAATGTTATTGAGGTTTTCTGTGGCACGAGATGTTTTGTCTGCATGACTGTGTGAAGTAAAAACATTTCTCCGATCAGAAACGTTTCATATCCGGTAAAGATGCTGTTGTGTGATGTACAGTGTACTAAAACACATTAAAACATACACACACTCATGTACTGCACACACACACACTCCTTCCCCACACACAATCATGCAGCAGACACACACACCTCACATGCACCACACACAATCATGCAGCGGACACACACACCTCACATGCAGTTCTGCATCACACACAATCATGCAGCAGACACACACACCTCACATGCACCACACACAATCATGCAGCAGACACACACACACCTCATATGCAGTCCTGCATCACACACAATCATGCAGCAGACACACACACACACACACCTCATGCACACACACAATCATGCAGCAGGACACACACACCTCACATGCACCACACACAATCATGCAGCGGACACACACACCTCACATGCAGTTCTGCATCACACACAATCATGCAGCAGACACACACACACACACCACACACACACACACACACACAATCATGCAGCAGACACACACACACACACATACACACACACACATCACACACAACAATCATGCAGCACACACACACACACACACACACACACACACACACACACACACACACACACACACACACACACACACACACACACACACACACACACACACACACACACACACACACACACACACACACACCTGCATGCATGCATGCATGCACGCACACACACTTATTTATTCACATGCATGCATCCCTGCACCACACATAAACACACACACACACATCAGGCAGACACACAGATCAGTGTGTTAAGTACCTGCTGCTTGCTGACACTGGCTGCGGTTCATGTACGTGAAATGATCATGACAGCTCTGGGATGAACAAACACAGCCGTGAGCCGTCAGGTTACAACCCGAAAACACACACGCACCATTTACAGGACCAACAAACTTCTGCTTGTGTCTGCGCTCATGTCGACGAGAACCTGAGAGACAGACAGATACAGAGAGTTAACTTGTGTGTAATGTAAAGTTGGACACATTTCAGACTCAACAGTTTTAAATAACTTCAAACTTAAACAAAGTGAAAAGATGGTTTATGTAAATACACATCATACAATAAATATGAGAATCTGTCAAAACATGTTCTGCTCTGCCAATTTCTGAAACTGAAATGTGACTCAGTCATGATGTGAACAGATCTGACACATGTGAGCTGTGTGTTTCTCACCTGCTCTGGCAGCACTGACACACGCGTCTCTGTTTGGATAAGAGAACGTCCTGATGCAGGAGTGTGTGACGTCACACAAACACACACCGTTCACACGATCACAGCCGCTCAGCAGGGGGCAGAGCACTTCCTCCCCGTCTGCATCTGTGCCGTCAGGTACCACTGTGAAGAAGAAGACGACAGCATCGTCATGGTAACCCAGATTCATTCATTAGACTCGTTTGGTTTTGTCTCAGATGTCAGCGTGATTTGTTTGCTTTCGTTTCACAGAATGAGGCCCATGCAGACACAGTGTTGTTTAGATCACTGCTACATGAATGAAGTCATGCCAGAGAGATCTCAGGATCATCTCGACTGTGATGAGAGTAAACAGGACCTCAAAAGATTTCAAAACCTGCACAAAAGAAAGAAATCACAGCTGAGATCTCTTTAATATCTAAATTATTTCTTCTAGACATTAATGAGATTAAATGAAGATCAAACTGAAACTTTTAAGTCTTATCTGCATCTCTGATATTTCTCCTGAGAAAGAGTCAGAAATCTCACAAATATCATTAAAGTTTTAGAAGAGATCTCCACAATGTCACAAAGCATTCAATATGAATTTATCAAAAATTCTCATCACATTTACCCAAATCCAGAGAAAAATGTAGTTTGCATGATTTTAGTAGAAACATCTGAGACAAAGTTAATACTTCAACACTACTTCAACTGGAAACTCCAGTATGTGTCTAAGCTCGACAGAATTTCCTTTTCACTCTTTTGTTTTATTCGCTGATGGTTTGTGAGCCAAGACCCAGGAGAGCTTTACGGGGGACCGTATGAGCCGTGGAACCCAGTTTGATTTTGTTTATTCACATGCAGCGTGCCGGGGGGTCTTTAGAGAACCTACAGGAACCAGAGGGGGTTCTGCAGCCGACGCGGACATTCAAGACTGATTCATCACACGTGCGGCTGCTGGCGAGAGAAAAAATGAGAGATTGATGAGAAGAACGAACACACGAAGACCTCCAGGAGAGCACGAGAGAAACTGGAGCTTTCACTTCACAGCTGGAGGACACGAGGAGGACACGGTAATGCTCAGAGGATTACACTAACTGAGAGTTTAGGATCAACTTTGTCAACAGTAAGATTGAAACGTAAGTGACATAACTGGGGTCGTTTTTTATTTCTAAAAGAAACCCTTTCAGCTCTTTTACAGTAATCTTAGACAGGAACAACTAAAGCAGGAGGCTGATATTAATGCATTTGGCACAGAAATGTCACACTTGTGGAAAGCTGCTCAGTTCACTTTCACAGACCGGGCCATGACAAACAAGTCTTTCAAAGCACCAACATCTGCCCTCGCCAAAACCTTCTCTATTATTTCCGGTCACCTCGCTACGATCCACTCCTCCAACGTCTTTTCCATACGAATACTTCCTGCGAGGATATTTTCATATTTTCACACGACCCCAAAGCGGTTTTGGATGGGGTGTGCACAAAGCAGGACTGTTGTAGTTAACTGATCAGAGGTCACATCACAGATTTATTCTTGATGAGCATCAAAAACACTACTGTGTTAATACATGACGGGTATCGCCCAAAGAAAAGAGATCTCACCAATGAAACGGCAATAAAGGTGTCTTGATTGTAAAATGATTCACAGAAACATACTGGTTTCCATAACAAATACCATTATGAACCCAGTTTACCACTAAAACCAGAACAAAACTCATTTACAGTGTGTTTTGTGTCTTATTCCAGTAAGATTTAATGGTGGTCTATAGAACCCAAAAGAACCCAACACATTACCAGTAGAGACCAACAGAGACCATTATAGTTTCCATTAAAACCAATACAATTTCAATTATAACCATTACAACATCTGTGATGGTTTCTATAGTTTTTATCAGCAGGGTCTCTGACTGTCTAATAAAACCGGTCTAGCCTTCCTATCAGTGTGAATATGTATCTTGTTTTGCTGTTCTGAGGTCAGTCCTGTGGTTTTCTAAAAACAGTCACGGCTTAAACGTGGAAGAGATGCTGATATTTAATCTTTTAAAGACTAAATTTAATGGAGACAGTTTAATCTTGGCACCGACATCTGACTGATAGCTTTACTAAAAATAAAGACTTCTGATAATCAGACCGTAACAAACTTTACACAAGTTTGTGAATGTAAACACATGTAGCTACACAAACTCACAAATGTCATTAGAGTTTCAGAAGAGATCTCAACAATGACACAAACTCAACTCACATTTATCAAGTCTGACATCAAAAGCCTGTAGATGACTGAAGATTTTAATATGAACTCCAACTATTACCCAAATCCAGATTATTTTAGCTCAACAATCTACATTCATTTTACATTTCTTTTCATGCAGTTTTCAACAATCGTCTCATTTGTTTCATCTCTGAGATGTCAGAATATAAATAGCCTCATTACTGATTGCTAATGAGAGGAAAGAGGTGATTAATGATTACAGTTATGAATAATGTATTAACGTGCTAAAACGAGATTCTTATAATCCGCTTCTGGGGAGGTAAGATCATTACTTAACCCAGACCTTCATTACAAACTTCTACATGCTCATATTACATCTGCATCATTTCACATGATCGGCCACCCAAACCCTGAGAAAAACCTGCGACTCGCTCAAACCAGACCAGAGGAACCTCATGAACAAGTGTCTAACTGGCTCATGGAAAGCATTCATTCACATCTGATCAGAGGTCACGGGTTTAGGTCAGGATTAACTCCAGTAAACAGAAACTCAATCTCTTGGCATGAAGTAGCAGAGACCCCACGGGATGAAGAGCAGGACTAACTAAACCCTGAAAAAACTTCTGGTTTTCTTCACCTCTGTGTGTTATATATACTTCAAGAGTTTAGACCTGAAGATGGACCAAGGGCTGCACCAAACCCTTCTAAAGGAAAGATCACAGACCAAATCACTGCCAAATACTGAGAACAATCAGCCCTGAAGATGATTCACACAGCACCAATATAAAACATTATTCAGATTCACAAGCATTAAACATGATTCAGACAGATTCACAAGCACTGAACATGATTCAGACAGATTCACGAGCACCGAACATGATTCAGACAGATTCACGAGCACCGAACATGATTCAGACAGATTCACGAGCACCGAACATGATTCAGACAGATGCACGAGCACTGAAGATGATTCAGACAGATGCACGAGCACCGAACATGATTCAGACAGATTCACGAGATTCCAAGAAGATGCACAGATTCAGACAGAACATGATTCAGACAGATGCACGAGCACCGATGATTCATGATTCAGACAGATTCCAGCGAGCACGAACATGATTCAGACAGATGCACGAGCACCGAACATGATTCAGACAGATGCACGAGCACGAACATGATTCAGACAGATGCAGCATTAGACATGCGAGCACTGAACATGGTTCAGAACAGATGCACGAGCACATGATTCAGACAGATTCACGAGCACGAACATGATTCAGACAGATTCACTAAACATGATTCACAGATGCGAACAACATGATTCAGACAGATGCACGAGAACACAGAAGATGATTCAGACAGATGCACGAAAGCACGAACATGATTCAGACAGATTCACGAGCACCTAACACATGATTCAGACAGATGCAGATGCACGAGTGCACTGAACAGCACGGAACATGATTCAGACAGATTCACGAGCACACGAAACATGATTCAGACACAGATTCATTCAACGAGCACTGAACATGATTCAGACAGATGCACACTGAGCATTGCAGAACATGATTCAGACAGATGCACACGAACAGCAGCAGATTGCAGACATGATTCAGACAGATGATGCAGACGAGCACGCCGCGAACATGATTCAGACAGATGATTCAGACAGATGCACGAGCACCGAACATGATTCAGACAGATGCACGAGCACCGAACATGATTCAGACAGATGCACGAGCACTGAACATGATTCAGACAGATGCACGAGCACCGAACATGATTCAGACAGATTCACGAGCACTGAACATGATTCAGACAGATGCACGAGCACCGAACATGATTCAGACAGATGCACGAGCACCGAACATGATTCAGACAGATGCACGAGCACAACATGAACATGATTCCAGACAGATTCATTAAACATAGACAGATGCACGAGCACCGAACATGATTCAGACAGATGCACGAGCACTGAACATGATTCAGACAGATGCACGAGCACTGAACATGATTCAGACAGATGCACGAGCACTAAAGATGATTGGGTCACTCACCTTTGCAGACACCTGTGTCAGGTACGCGCACCGGTCCGGTTCCGTTGAGCGCGGCGCAGGTGAGTCCAGACCCGCAGTGTCCCAGAGTCCAGTCCTCTCCGCCACACAACTCCAACTCCAGCCGAGAACACCGCTCACAACACCCGCACGGGTCACGAGCCACAACCCGTCCCGAATCACACCCGAGCGGGCTCACCGGCGGGCACGAGCGCAGCGCGCATGGCGCGCATTCACGAGACGTGATCGCACGAACGCAGAAACCGAACAGACTCAAAGCCCACAGCAAACTCTTATTACACACAAACACACACATCCTGACGCGAAATAGAAAACGACAGAGTCTCCCGCGTCTCTTACATGGACAGTCAAATCTTTCAAATCCTCAAGTGTCCAAATAATCCAAACTCTGATTATTAGACTTCTGCAGGTAAAAATGAAATGTTCAGGAAACTTTTCTGCAGTAAGATCCACGCGGGAAAAGTTGGTAATACGAAGAGAAAGATGCTGATGGTGATGATGGTGATGATGGTGATGATGCTCCGTGTTTCAATGTGTCACTCTCAAACTCAAACTGAGACGCCAACACGCGTTTCATGGAGGGACATTACAGTCACGCCCCTCAAATGATTGACGTTTAGCTCATCCAATCACAAGCAGAGAAAGGTGGGCGCGCTCATGCAGAAGAATGACCCAGTGACTTTCTTTCTATCTTATTTCTTTTTTGTATTGAATTATATTATATCAGCACTTCTTGTATTACTGTTGCCTTCTTATGACGTATTGCTTCATTGTTTCCTTACTTTTCTAAGTCGGTTTGGATCAAATGTAAATGTAAGCATAATTCTTTATTTATATATTTACATTTTGTTTAAATTATACAAAAATACACACACATATATATAGTCCTATAAAATATATTCATAAAAAGGGGTTTTGCTCACTTTTGGATACAAATTTTTCTCCAAGAAAGTAGAAAAGTAGACGTTCAGACAGATGAAACCTCGACGGAATTCACTTCTGATGTCAATGTTTATCTTTATTGATCTGGATTTCATTCATCAGCTCCCCAGAAACATCTGCAGATGATGTGTGCATTTCACACAAACCTCATGCATTTTGAATCTGCTTTCTCTCATCATTATCCTGCATTTATACCAACAATAAGCATTTTTTTACAGTGACACAGACTGCAGTGATCAGGGTTGATAAATGACAGTGTGCACACCATGTAGATGAAATGAGCTGTGGATACAACACATTCATCTCACGCGGCACGCTTCATGTGCAGCATGTATGATGTTCTCATCGGTGTCTTTCTGCCAAAGCTTTGTGAACAAAACTGAGACTTTCTGAATGATAAATATGTTGAAAAATGTTCAAAGAGCCATTCAAGTGCTGACATGCTCATATGAGCAACAGTAAGAGTGAAATGAAATGTGGATGCTGCCTGAAGCAGATGATCATGGGAAGACCTCTCCTGTGCTCGCCGACCCCGTGACCCCTGACACAGAGGTGGAAACTTGACCCTTGACATCATCAGAGGAGCAGTCTAAAGAGGTCAGAGGTCACAGTGTGTGTGAATGTATATATGAGTCTGACGCTCCTGCAGTGAGATAAGTGCACGTCAGACGCTGGCAGACACTCGAGTGATGCCGGAGTGTCTCTGTGAGAGAGTGAAGTGTCGTCTGTACGAGTCGTGGAGCGAGCGGCTGCCAGCGCTCGATGTGAAGTGGGTGAACGGGTTCAGCTCATATCCTGAGCTTATCTCCACAGAAGAGCTCAAAGATCCTCAACTGAAGGATCAGGGTGAAGATGTTCTCCAGAAGCTCTGATTCCTGTTGTCATGTCTACAACATGTGAAACAGTGTCTGTTTGTCTTCTTATTCATGTAAAATGTCTTTATGTTTGTCAGTCTGATATAATGAGTACAAAATTATATCTGATGTGCTTCTAACTCATGACACCAAAAATATGAACCATCTGACACACAATAAGCTTTTCATGCATTTTCATACAACTGTTATCTTTTTCCAAAGTCTAACTCTATATGTTTATTAAAATTAAATTTAAACTCTAGTCATATATGTGAACACAAACTGCACTTATTGTTAACTGATTGACAAAATGTTCAATGCTTTCTCATTTGAAAGTCGCTTAAAGCATCTGCTAAATAAACAAATGTAAATATAAATGCATATTTTTACATTTATAATGTGGTCTCACAGTAAATGCTTTTTTAAAGGGTTTAGTCTGCAGTACAGCTTTCTATGTGTGCCAGAGGATTGTGCAATGAGAAACACACACAACCTAAAAAGATCACTTTCCCACACATACACTAACACAAGATAAATCTGGTTTTCCTGTTTTCTCACTGTTGACCTGAAATTCAGCGTGTCAAAGGGTGTTTCTCACCGGCTTGATGATGACAAACATCTTTTTTCTCGATGTACTGTAGTGGATGTGTTGGATTCCTTTATTCATTGGTAAAAAATACCTTTTGAGTTCAATGTGATTCTGATCATTTTCACTCACAACAGCACAACAATCAACACATCAGTCCTTGTTATTCATGGGAACCAGTTGTGTTATTTTCCTTGATTAACCATCAGCTGTTTACCATTCAAACCATTACAAAATCTCTTAATGTAGTGTGTTTCCAGTCTTATTCCAGTAGGATTTAATGGTGTTCTTTCAGTTCCCATCCGCCAGATAACATCCCAACACATTACCAGTACAGACCCATAATAGTTTCCATTAAAACCAATACAAGTCCTATAGCATGTTTCATTAGGGCTCTTGTTGATGTTCTCAGTACTCGGGGTCGTGGGTTAGTTTGACACAGTGAAGTGTCCTCTTTCACCTCACACGTGTGACTGTTAAGTGTCTCTTAACATCTAAATCTCTGAATCTGTTTGATGTCTCGATGAAAATTCCAGAACGGGTTGGAGGTCAAAGAAAAGTTTGTGAGCATCACACCTGTCCTGACGTTAAACTCTCAGATACACCATTGCCTTTGGCACGCGGCGACAGGATAAGCAGCCGTAAGTGATGGTTTAAACTCTTGTAAACATGCTAAGGATGCTGCAGGGAATGTCTGAGAGATGTGTAAACTCCCAGTAAAGGGTCACTTCAGAAGCCTCAGGGAACATTCACAGCTGCTCTTCATCTGCTTCAGGAATGTCAATCGTCTCAGTTTAGGGCGGCTGTAATTACAGTGTCATCGGCTGAAGTATGAAGGTAAAACCATCACTTCAACACACACATGGAAAAGACCACTTTAAACCAGTCAAAGTAGTTGATCTTTGCTGGTCTGAAAACTTAACAAGCAAAAAAGCATTCACTTGTAGATCTACAGAGCATTATATGTGTCTGTATCGCCCCCTGCTGGTGTATTTGCACAATCACAGAACATGACACAGGTTTGTGAATAGTTTGTGGTGATTTGGCATCTTAATTCAAATAAATGTTGGTTTAGGAGATGCTGGAAATATTCACCTACAGGTTTAAGACGAATATCATGAAATGAAATGAATGAAAGAACATTATACAGACTGTGTTTGTCTGTGAAGCTCATAATGGCACAGATATATTATTACTTTAATAATCAAACTGCAGTAGTTACGGCTCTATGTTTCTCAGACATCTTCCAAAAACTTAATCTGATTTTGCCAGAGATGAGAGATGTTCTTGAGTCAACATAGTTTGTTGAAAAACACATCCTTACCCAACACCTGTCTCCTAACCAAAACTTATTCATTGAATCATAGAGAAGCTATAGGTGTAGAAGCATCCACATTTACATTTATTCATTTAGCCGACACTTTTATCCAAAGTAACTTACAAGAGGGGCTCATTGTCTCTTCCCAACATCACGTGTGATGTATATAAAGCATAGCACTGCTCAAGTATTCTTTTAAAACAAGAATAAAGGTTTAGTTCTTCAGTAGCACTTTGGGTTCTGCAAAGAACTCTAAACAACCAAATCAATCAGTACACTCTTAAAAATAAAAGTGATGCCATAAAAGGATAATGTTTGGTTCCCAAAAGAATCATTAGGTCAGAAATAGTTTTTCTATTGCATTATGAAACCTTTATTTTTACCAGTGTAGGGTACAATAAGAGAGATAAAACTTCACAGGTGAAATATTCACCTTAAAACACGTTCATGTTGTGGATTCTGACACCTCCTGAAATGGAAAAGCATAAAATAAAAACAGATATTCTGTTTATTAGCTTCACACACGCGGTGTGTACATAAATGTATTTATTTAGGGATGTTAAATACAAAACAAAGAGTCTCAGTGGTTTCCTGTAAATATATAAAGCTGTGTCTGATGATGACAGTGAGATACATCAGTCTGCAGTGTCACTGTCATTTATTTCAGGTTTTTACACAATCAATCAGTGTTTTCTTTATGTTGTTTATTACCAGAAGTCATTGTCAGCGTGTGTGTGTGTGCGTATGTTTCCTGTTTTCAGTCCTGTTAAAGCAGGCAGACAATGCTGGGAAAAGAGCCCGTTCAGTGTCTAGACGGCCGTCTGTCAGCCTGCGGGTGTCTGATCTTGCTCTGCAGGCTGATTTATATCAGCACACGATGTCTCGACTGTGAAAATGACCCGTCGTGGTGAACCGCTGGATAGAAAAGCTGAACAACAGGAAGATAACATCAGCTACCGTCAGAATAATCACTTATCACCTCACTTACCTATTCATTTTATAGATTTTATATATTATATATATAATCTATATTATATTATAGATTTGTTTGTTTTGTAATGAGAAACATGAGGCAGGCATGAGAGCAGCATTATTTTATTACTCCTACTGTATATTCTGATTAATGTAGTAAAGCATATGAGTATTGTGTGCACACAAAAACAACATACAGTATATAAACACTATAAACTAAAGAATGAAGTGTTCGAAACATTGGTGTTTTGTGTGTTCTGTCCAGCAGAGGTCAGGATACGACACGCTTACCAACTCCAGCTCTGGAAAATCACAAACCAGATGTAAAGTGTGTTATATTCAAACAACTGAATACTAGACAGCATCACTGCTCAAGTATAAGACACTGAAACATGAACAGTAAATATAAATGCAATACATTCCTGACAAACAGTGAAAGTCGATCAGTCCAGATAAATGTTTATGAGACACATCATTGCATGATGTTTTATAAATATCAGTTTTAATTTTGTTCACACAGAAACTCTAACCCAATGTAGTAAACTTCTGTTCTGCAGACAGATGAAGATTTATCTGTTCACGTTGACTTTATTATTATTTCACTATGACACAACAGAATACATA
>CM032805.1:17132590-17135090 GCA_019155185.1 Beaufortia kweichowensis | reverse complement strand
TGAAACACTTCTCAAAATATCTTCTTATACAGGTTTGGAATGACATGAAGGTGAATGAAGTTTTATTTTAAAGCAAAATATAACATAAGTTTAGTAACGTCTCACCCACCCATCTATCTTTGTTTATCTTTTGTTAGAAACTCTCATGACTCATCTTATCATGAGACATTGTTGACATATGTACACGTCAAGAGCTCATTTATTCCTCCACAGGCATGTATTGTGTCCTGTTTGCCACAAACTGAATACAAGGACTCTTGCGTGCGGTTCCTCATTGTCGGACACTTGCCGTTGGTCATCGGGCGAAGGTCTTTTCTCATGTGATCCGCTGGGCGTTCTGGACTCATTGTTTGGTCACACAAGTCTCTGCATTCACACCAGCCGGCGCTGCTTTCAACATCCACTCGCCATTCAGATCCTGAAAAACACACACATTATGGGTTCAGGATTATGCAGAACACCCCCTCACAATTTGTTGAATGTTGTTTTTGTCAAAGTAAGTCTTGAAGTAAGATTCAATGAGGCAAAGCATTAAACATTAAAGAATTCATTTCAATACAAACACTTTGATGTGCTATATAAACAAAACACTGTTTTAGAAATCCAGACATGATTCTGTATGTGTGAGATAAGAAGAGATGAAGTGCTCTTGTGAAGGTCTCAGAGTGGGCGTGGCTATGGACTTGATTGACAGGTCATTAAGCACAGCAGATGGAATAAGCCTGAAGCTCAAGGTCAAGCTTCTGACCCTGTTAAGGTCAAAGGTCATACAGCCAGGTCTGTTTGTATGAGGAATAATAAGAGCATTTACACAGATATCTCTACACAATCATGACAACAGTGTAGCATACTACTGTTTACAACTTTAATGCATACTGCATACTCTTTATGTATGTATACAGCATGATCTCTACAGTACATACTGCACAGTATAGAGTAAATACTGAGTAAATATAGAGTAAATATACACAGTATAGAGTAAACATTATGCAGCATTTCATTCTGAACAAGATTCTGCAGAAATTACTAGTGTTGTTTTGACAAAAACATTTGAACAATTACTTAAGATCCATTATCATTGCCATACTGTCATTACTGCAAGAGCTGTGTTTAATTTAAACCACTGACTGGAGTAAACATGAGCCTGGTTACTGTAAAACCAAATGCGGTTTCAAATGAAAAAGTTTTCCTTTGGCACACATCTCTCTCTCTCTCTCTCTCTCTCTTTCTTTTATGAGTGGCAGGAAAACACAGCTGTTCTAACCACACAACTGCAAAGAGGACACACACCTGTGTGTATCTGAGAGAGAGAGAGAGAGAGAGAGAGAGAGAGAGAGAGAGAGAGAGAGAGAGAGAGAGAGAGAGAGAGAGAGAGAGAGAGAGAGAGAGAGAGAGAGAGAGAGAGAGAGAGAGAGAGAGAGAGAGAGAGAGAGAGAGAGAGAGAGACATTTGAAGTGGATTTCTTCATAAATAATAAATAATAACAAATAATCATGTAAACGTATATTTAATACAAAAACACAATCCAGTACAAATACAAACAACAACTACCTAATAGAAATCAAACCAATATACACATATCATAAAACTACAAAATACACCTCTGGATCTAAACTCCATCAGTTAAGCGTTAATGCTCTTATGAAGATGTTGCTGTCATGTTTCATCTCAAGGTGAAGAGCAGGGGTCAGAGGTCACGACTGCGGGACACACGAGGTCATTTCTATGATCCTAAACGGCTTTAGAGACACACGGCCAGAGGCTTGAGTGTCAACACATATTATCAAGCGATTCTCTGGACCGAAGCAGCTAATATCACACAAGCCTCGGGCTAATACGCCATATCTGTAATTAAACCTTATCACAGGACACAGAGTCTGAGAACTGACCATTTTAAGCTTCTCTCCCGGAGGCGAGAGCTGTCCTGTGAAAGTACTTCATTAAAACAAACACAGCGGGATTATTTCAGCGGCCGGCTGATTCGCTCGCTCGGGTTATTTTATGGAACACAGGTTACAGAGTTTTTAAAATAAGAGTCTGTAAACCATTAATCTCACTTCTGGCCTTCGGCGTGAGCGGAGTTTTTGTCTTTTCTTTGGCTCTCGAGCGTCGATGCGTTGAACTGCCAGTCCAAATGTTTGAGATTGAGGTAATTATTACACAACATGTCATGAGAATGAAGGTGAACTCACAACATCTGCATTATGTTCATCTGGATCCCATGACAAAGCTGCATTTACAGACGGTTAATTCTCCACAAAAACGGTTTTAAAACAGTATACCAACAAACAGGGTGATGGTTTACCATGTGCTGTTATAATAAAACTGTATTCCAACACAATCCTATTCAAAACTATTTTAAGTTGGCTTAATGTATGGGTACAATCTGCTTTTCTTCATACCAGCTGTGTAATTCCAGGAGATGTGTGTGCGTGTGTCAGCAGAGAAACACGACACAGTCATTATGAGCCTAAATGAAATCACAGGTTATTAAATATAA
>CM032805.1:17057590-17125090 GCA_019155185.1 Beaufortia kweichowensis | reverse complement strand
ACGTGAGACTTTTGTTTTGGCAACAGCTGACCTTTTATAATTCTCAGGTTTGACAGGATTAGTAAACCGCTGATAAGCTCGTCCATGTGCCGCTGTTGAAAACAATAACTTTCTGTAATCTTACGAGCGATCTGATCTCCCGAGACATCCCATCACACAGATCAGCGTTTGTTGACTTTAGACTTGAGTTCATTTAGCTCCAGATTCAGAAGTTTGACATTATGTGAATGATGTATTGAAACATAAAGACTACAGAATACAGAAACTTAAATGCTGGTTGATTGTTTGGTTTTATCCCTCCATGCATTACCTGCACGTCTCTGGTTTTACTACCAAGATAAACATACAAATGTGGGCTGATGTGCTCAATGAGAAGCAGTAAAAGTCATCAAGGTTTCTTGATAAATTCTGCTGCAACATTTTACACAAAAACATACTAATAAAAATTAATCAAACTTAAAGTAAAATTAATTTAACTTAAAGTATTTCACAGAAGGCAATAATAATACAGAATTAGTTCAATCAGACTGTTCATACATTCATCTGTGATATCACTGAGTAATATTATTTTTCTACACACATATGTCTTAATTGTGTCTGTTGAAGTACAGAAGACGTCTCCACACACTTTCTGTTTGATCTGTGTCTCATGTGTGACTTTCTACAGCTTACAGCTTTCTTGATATAAACTCTGATGAGAACTTCTGTGCAAAGCCACCAGTTTCTCTGTATTTAACCTCAACAGGGGCGTGTGGAGAGGACACGGGTTCATATTCACCACATGTCAGCTTTCTGTGAACCTTTTAGAGAAATAAATACATGAAGACATTTATCACTGACAGATCTGACCACTAGACATGTAAATCAAATAGCTGCAGATAAAGACAAACTAGATAACAAGAATAATCATCTGCCATTGTTCAGATATGTTATATCAGGCCTGTCACACAAACAGATCAGCATATACACTAATCGGAATATGAAACAGTTTTATTATGTTGTGAATAAAGCTGCTTTGATTGGATTATACTAAAAGTAAATCAATGACGCGCGACAGTGTAGTGTAACTAACTGTAGTCAATGAAGCAGAGAAACACATCTGCTGCATCTGATGAATTTAACAACTTCACCCTGATGATCTTACACTGAACTCTTCAACTCTCAACCTCATCCAATGACATCAATGATCTCATGTCTGTGTGACATGCCATTGTTAAATCATCACATTTTCACCTTCAACAGCACAGATTGGGAAAGGAAAGTGAAAATCTCAAAGCCACACATTAATCTGCTGCTTAATATTTAGCAGTGTTTTCATGAAATGTAAAAACAACTTGAGGCAAAACTTGGTTAATCCTGCAGTGTAACACACACACACACAGGTGGATGTATTGTCTGTGTGTGTGTGTGTGTGTGTGTGTGTGTGTGTGTGTGTGTTTGTCTGTGTGTGTGTGTGTGTGTGTGTTTGTCTGTGTGTGTGTGTGTGTGTGTGTCTGTGTGTGTGTGTGTGTGTGTGTGTGTGTGTGTGTGTGTGTGTGTGTGTGTGTTTGTCTGTGTGTGTGTGTTGTCTGTGTGTGTGTGTGTGTGTGTGTGTGTGTTTGTCTGTGTGTGTGTGTGTTTGGGGGTTTAGGATCTGCAGGAGGTGGAGACTACAGACTCTACAACTTTGTTTATGACCATCAGGATTTGGCCGCAGCCCTCAGCAACTCATGCGATTGTTTGAGAAGTGCTGGAGAAGAGCCAAGCTTAAAGAAAACCCTCTATTTAACAGAGAGAGAGAGAGAGAGAGAGAGAGAGAGAGAGAGAGAGAGAGAGAGAGAGAGAGAGAGAGAGAGAGAGAGAGAGAGAGAGAGAGAGAGAGAGAGAGAGAGAGAGAGCGAACGAGAGAGAGAGAGAGAGAGAGAGAGAGCGAGAGAGAGAGAGAGAGAGAGAGAGAGAGAGAGAAAGCGAAAACAAAGTCTTACTTATTTTGTTTAATGAGGTCAATTATAAATCATGAGCTAAATTCAGTGTGTTAATGTAGGACAACGTTTGAAAACAGCTTTTTAGTTGATTTTAAAAGACAACCCTTCTGTGATTCTCTTATTTTGGGGTAAAGCAGAGTAATGGGTTTAGAAATCGAAAGTTTGGAATCTGAACAACATGAGACTCCTGATTGATATATAAACACATGCTTTGACTCGACAGGATTTTAAAACACACGCTGAGTCTGATCTCGCCTGCGGGCCAGACTATATCATCTGACAAATCCTGCCAGCAGAACTCTTTCTCTAATTACTGCAGAGAGAGAGAGAGAGAGAGAGAGAGAGAGAGAGAGAGAGAGAGAGAGAGAGAGAGAGAGAGAGAGAGAGAGAGAGAGAGAGAGAGAGAGAGAGATTACAGACGCGTATACTGCATGAAAACCTAAAGACAATCTTGAAGACATCTGAAAAAGATCTCTGAACTGATCCTTGAACATTATTATATAAAATCTCTTTTATAGTTTGAGCACATGATGATTCGCTGAGCTGAGAGTCGAGCAGGTCAGTGAGTTCATAATCACTGTGCATGAAGGATTTTAGGTCACTCCCCCTGACCGCAAGACGAGTGTGTGTGTGTGTGTGTGTGTGTGTGTGTGTCGCAGCTGTGAGAGGGAGTGTCCAGCAGAACTTTTGTGCTCAGTAAACAAAGGCAGCTCTCCGCAGTCAATATTTGACCGTGTGCTGTGATTTAATAAAAGTTCACATCACACTGCATTTACAGTCATCTTAAAGAAGAGCTTTTCAATGATAACGATTATTTTGACCTCCTGTGTCTCATGACATCTGAATTATTGAGTCTTATGATAAACCATAGTGTCAGAAAAGTACACCGTAATGAAATATAAACATTGATATAAGAATATAAATACTCATTTTGGTTGTATTGGAACAGTTAGATGTGTATGAGCTGTTACTCATGTGAAGAAAGTGTTTACACAGCTGCACAACACACAGCTATTTATTGAGAGGCTGTTAAACAGTCATAAAAACTACATTTATTTATCATTTCAAGTTAAAAATAATCATGTAGAAGCTGAACATTGTGAATCAGGGAAATGAGACAGCACTTAAAACATAACATAAATAATTGAACAAGTTAACAGTTAATTAGAGAAATAAATAATATATTAAAGACATAATGTGATGTAGTAAACATATGATTGGTTTTTGGACATGGTAATATCCTGGTATGTAAACCAGGAAGTCATTCATATATCAAGTGTGGTGTTTTACGGTATTTTCTGTAAGAAATGTGACACTTTCCTTCAGTGTTGGAAGTAGAAGCAGAAGAACCAGTTTGACTGAAGGGTTCTGGTGTGTCAGCAGCTCTCAGCTACTTCACAAATACACAACAAGCAAAAACAAACAGTGATTGAAAATCTGTGCTGAACGTTGTTTTGTACACAACACCTTCAAAGAAAATCACAACAGTATGAGGAAGAGCATCGTGACACGAAGACAGTCGCTTGATGCCGTGTTTATATTTTCATCTTGTCATGGAGCCTTCGGGCCAAACGGCACTCGCACGCACACAGATCAAACATTTTCATTTGCATTTTGTAAACATTAAATCTCCAGACAGTAAAGGGTTAACCGTGCAGAAAACCTCACGTGTGGATTGGCTGTGCAGAAATAAACAAGCTCTGCACTTGTTGGTGACCCGGGCTGTGACCTCAGAGATAGACGCTGGAGTTAATGGCTGTCTCTGAGAACAGAGGTGCTATTGTTTAAGAGGCAGAGCTGCCAAAACTCCATCCGCAGTAAGAAGTGCTGAGCCAAGCAAACCCCTGAACCAAACCCCCCCCGCCGTCCCGCTCGCAGCCTGCGGCAACACAACACGCCGTCGCAGGGAATGCTTCACCTTTACTCCATAACTATACTGCTGCATTATTCTGCTTCACTTAAACATCAACTTTGTGAGGAATAATAATACTTTTACATAGAAGTTTAAGTATATATATAAATATTTTAAGTATACTCTAGTCCTTCACACTTCACATTATTGTGACCTGCACTGCATCATAACTGTTTCTTTTCATCTTATAGTCTGAAGAATTTTCTTCACAGTAATCACAGTACAGAACCTTGTTTGGATGTTAAAGGTTCTTTATGGAAATGGTTCTTCTATGGCATTTTGAAGTACCTTTACTTTATAGTATATTGTGAACACTTTTTCACCTTTTCATCTTATATATTTTCATCTTCACACTTTTTCATCTTATAGTCTGAAGAATTTTCTTCACAGTACAGAACCTTGTTTGGATGTTAAAGGTTCTTTATGGTTCTTCTATGGCATTGTGAAGTACCGCTACTTTATAATATATTGTGAACTGACCATCTGCTGTTGTGTATGGTTTATATTTAACACTTTTCTCAATTGATCCCTTACTGCATATTCTTTTTTTATGTTTTTGTCTTTGTAATCTTATTGTTAGTTCCCTTTCATCTACTTTATCATTCTCATGAGAAAAACACAATTCAGAATTACGTTGTACAAAAGTACACAAGACAATGAATATGTTAAATCAAATACAGATATAGTCTGCTTAGTGTTCTCTATTGAGACCGAATTGGCACCGTTCTAGTTTAAAGTGTACTTTAAGTGGTCTTAAAAACAAAGGCGCTTCATGATGGCATAGAAGATAAATGATAATATAAATATAAGGAGAGTGTTTTATTATTGCATCAGTTCACTTAATTGTAAAACTGCACAATACAATAAAAAAGTAACACGGTTTGTTATTGGAAAATCTTCATTCGTCTAAAACCATTTAAACTGCTGTTGTGGGATCTTGTTTAGTAACTTTACTGTATAAAAGCACATAAACATTCAGACTTTAATGATTTTATTGAAAAAAGATGTACCAATAAAACAAAAAACAATTGAGAAAAGTATTGTTTAGAGCAAAGCTCTTATATACAGCATATTGCACTACTGAACAAATCTAAAACTTCCATACGGTATAAAAAACTGAAAAGAGAAACACCACAAGCGTGAGGAGTGCACGGTACAGTCAATGTTTACAAAAATGCTACATCTGCGCTGGGTCTCAAGGATCTCTTGGTCTACAGTGAATTTCTGTGAGTCTCAAGACTTTAAACATTACAGATCTCAGATTTACATCATCTGCAAAAACTGATTTCTGTAGGGATGGAAATGGGAAAATGTGTCACATTTGATGATTAAAAGCCCTTGATCATATTTCATATAAGGTATGACAAAATTCAGTCTAAAATATTTCATAAAATGAGTTAAAAACATCCGAAAAGCCTTTCTGTGAAAAATACAATTTTACAACTCAAGAACTATGAGCCCTAAACTTTTATATGAAACTGCATTGAAAGATTCCAGCACACATCAGGTCATTTGATTAATACTGGGCACGGCCGTGTGCTTTTAACCCTTTAGATCAAACGCATTGTCAGATGCAGAAAATGATAACACAAAGGATATTCCAAAGAAAAAACACATTCCTGATATCTCAAGAACTTCAAAAAGACAGGCATACGTCAAGCTGAAAGAACCCTTCAGATGAAATCAAACATAAAGAACTTTCCAGTGCATGTCAAATAGAAAGAAACAGATAAAGCACTTCATACTGTATGACACTCACGCAGACATGAGCGACCACACGTGTCTTCAAAACCTCCAGTTAACAAATGTTTAATGTTAATACACTGATGTTTAACAGGTTTCAGGTCTTCAGATAATAAAGCCTTGGCAGAAATGATGACCGAATGCACAAGTCACCATTAGTCTTACATTAGTCTTAATCTCACAACACGTCCTGGTCAAATGAAATCAAGAGGTTATGAATCCTTTTTTAGAATAACAAAAACTTCATTAAGATGAAAAATGAGAATGACAAACCCAAGTAAACATTCAGACAGCGGTTATGATCTCTTCATCTGTTGGCACTTTGATCAGAAAGAAACCGAGAGAAACTAAAGAAACAGATGTTGAGATGATGCATCCAGTAACACACATAACAAACACAACATTAGTATTAAAGGATCAACAGAAAAAAGAATTGCACAAATGTGTACAGTAGCAATGAGCCAATATACAAATAAATAAGAAAACAGAGGAGATCTTCATGAAATGCATGTGTGAGGAGATGAGAGGAGGCAGAGAATCACACAGGCACTGGCTCAGCGTTCTCAATCTGCAGGAAACAAACGTTCATCTAACACAACATTCAACATGATGATAGTGATGACCTCTGCCTCCAGAAACCTGACAGACGATGATGTACCAATACACAAACAGATCTGACATGTGTGACCCGCGTAAACCAGGTCAAATATAACCACATATATCTCAGGAGGAAATGAACAAGATACATTTGACCCCAAATCAACAACGAACAAAACCAAAAAATGTCATTTAGCATTGGGATGATAAAGCTTGATTAAAGGAGCCTTTAGATTTTCTGCATTCTGACACAAAGCAAAAAAATCTCACAATAGTAACAGGCTTTGTTTTCATGAGGAAAGGTATATTTTTTACGAATTTCATTAGATATTTGAGGTAAAACTTCATCTTTTCCATGAGATTAATCCACTGACTGAATGTTAATGAAGAATGGACACAGGCTTTGATAAATGAGGACTTTCATCTTCATGATAATAAAACATCTCTTCATTCTGCCCACAGCTCTAAATAAAACCATTTTTCATTGCCGAATCTGTCAATTAAAACATTTCCCCTTAATTAAAACAATACTCCTTCAAAATAACCAAAAACAACAAAGAAACAGCATTGCGAACAGCATCAGTGTATTCAAAAGAAATAATTACAGTCTTCTTAATAAAACTACAGACGAGCGCACGTCTTCTTCATGTACAAAACAACTAGTGGTCATGTTTTAAAAGTATGTACACTAGATCACCTGACAGTAGAAAAGTACAAACACGAATAAAAATCAATCAGTTCCAAAGTGTCCTGAGAGTGAAATAATGCAGTCACTTCAGATTTACACAGTGTTCCCCGCTGCCATGAATATAATATCAGATGATTTCTGCTGCTGGTTACTGTATATATCCTGTATGTTCATGTAAACACGGCCTGGTATTCATGTAGACGTCAGGTAGCATTATGAACACAAATTTATATGGATTTCATTTAGTGGATTTAAGTACCTGAGTGAGACCCAAAAGCAACATTTTGCTCCAATGCATTAACTTGGGCACGCCGGCTCTATGTTGATAGTCTTGAATCTCATTGGTTCTCACATGTCTCGTGACTGTGTGTTTCATCAAAAACTCATGAGGTCTATCCACAAGACACGTGAGAACCAAAGAGACTTGAAGACGAGCTCGATATTGTTAAGATGAAATATCATGTTATAAGATCACTTCAGTTGTCAGACACCACTATCATCATTCAATATTTAATTCATATGACAACATTCTGTAATATGTGAACACTCCTGCATTTGACTGGGATGGATGGCAAGACTTCAAATTAAAGAAATGGAAAAAATACAAACAACCCATAAAAACAGCAGTACATAAATCCATCATTGACAAACACAAACATCTGGATCCTCCATCACTTGGACACTGACAATAGAAACCATTTAAAAAACACAAAATAAGATGAAAACGAGGTGCAAAAAGCTTCATTCGGAGAAACGGCCTCTTTGGAGATTTGTCATAAGTTGATTGACAGTCTGGGAGATTTCTGAATGAAAGCCCCGCCCCCCTTTCGCTTCCTCCTCCTCAGAAGAGCGAGCGGGACGGTAAGGCTCCTTCCCAAGACTCGCAGAGGTCACTCGAAACATACGTGTATGGAAGTGCAATTGAAATGAAACAAGTATACTGTACAAAATACCTCAACACGTTTCTTATGAAAATATTCCTGTGAGAATCTCAAGAACAACATGGCATCTTCGTAGGGAAAAAAACCTGGTAAAAAACTGTCCCCGTCCTGCGGAGACGCTGTCTTTTTTTGTCATTTCCCTCAATACCCGTGTTAAATAGGAACCAGTGCGGTTAGACGTCCCTGTCCGTGATGAGACCGGGACCTGGTGGTGTTTCACCGGCGGTCGTCTCTCCTGAACCAGAGCGTGCAGAACGCCAGCGCCGCACGCCACCAGAACGGCTGCTGAACCCTTTGGTTTCTCTCACGCTGAAAATGAAGTAAAAAGTGACGTCAGATCAAAACAGATCAGGGTCTAAAGCTGATTTATCCCAGACTCGAAAGAATAAAATGCCTTGCTATTAGAAGAACCATTCAGGAACACATTTTCAACATTTATTAAAACTCTAAAAATAATTAAAACCGTGGGACGCTTTGTTGTAATATGCATAATTAAAGTGTTTTAAAAATAAATCAGACTGTGTTATAGTAATGAGACTCACATTGAGACTCACATTGAGTAATGAGTTGTGCACATTAGCATATATTATTAGGGATAAATGTTGTGCACAGAAATTTATCCCCCAAATGTGGAAATACATCAGTCCAGTGCTGAACTGTCATGGATGAGAGACGGGTCGCTCTCACGCTCCTGCTGGCACGGAGCAGAACTGGATTTGAGAAGATTAAACAGATAATAGTCACTGTCATTAAAAGAGGAAAGATAAGATAATTTCACTAAACAGGATTATGGTGATTTTGAGAAAGGGTGGAGATACACACACACACACACACGTCTGGATTTTAGCCGTCTCAAACAAAACAAAAGCTCTGATAAAACATCTGAAACATTCACACAGGACTTGTAAAGTATAAAGCGCATTCATCTCCCGTAAGAGTCAACAACACGCTTCAAAAACTTCATCTACAACAGTTACACAGCAGTTTAACCACATCATCAATCTCAATCTCTATTAGGACTATATTAATAACTAATTAATTTTTACTATATCATTTTTTTAACCACAAACAACAACAAGTTACTAAACGTGAAATAAACAAAGCAATTTTGCGGAGAAATGTACATGTAGATGCGACATAAATTCGTCTATGATCACATCAGTCTTCAGATCAAGAGATCAGGAGAAGATCTGTATTTCACAGATACGAGCAGCTGTTGGCTGACGGTTGCAGCGTGTTGCATAAGCCTTAAAGTTTCCCTGCCGTCCAATTCACGATCCAAGAAAGTAGCAGAAACTGCCATCAGCTTCACATGTGCCAGTTTTATCTCGTTTGCACCCCGAGGCAGTGAATGAACACAAACCTCAACCAAGAGTCATAAGAAAAAAGGCTAAAATGAAGGGTTTATTCGCAGGTTTTATGAGTAACCTTCATTTGAAGTGTGAACTTAAACTAAAGCGTAGCTAAGCGCACTTATCACCCCGACCGACAACACGCAGTCGAGTGTTTAAGCGTTTGACTCTTGCGTGTGCCGTCAGGAGTGAGTCAGCGGCTAAATTTAGCACGAGATAAAGAACAGAGTTTAACCAGATGCTCACACACAACGTGTCGTCACCCCGGCGCGTTTATCAGCTCTGCGTGCAACCGGCCAATCAGCTGCTGACGTTCCCGAGAGTCTGCGGTTCTGTGCTTATCTCTTGCTGTGAGGAGGACTTCAGCTTCACATGTGTAAAAAGACAAACGGTAGTAAAATACTATTAAGTCACATTGACAACATACATTTATAAACATGCCCTGAGGTTGTATTGTGGACACAAATTAATTAACGGTTTCTCTTAGACAGCGATGAATCTTAATGGTTTTCTCCAGAGGAGATCTCAAGTCATCTTAAATAAGTCCACAATCAAACATTTAAAGAGAAACAAACCTGACACTTACATGAAACAATCAATGTCTCTATAAAGACTCATGGGCTCATTTTATTAACTCATTCATCCAAACAAACTAAAGAGATTTGTTGTTTTCCTGCAGCAATGCTGAAAAAGTGACAGGAAAAGTGTCAGATCTCTTGAGGATTTGTGCAGTCATTGTTTTAGCGGCTGCGCTGCTACAGACGAGAGGTTTCACAGGAAATCTCTCGATCAAAACACATCCCTTTTCTCTGGAGTGAGTAAAACACCGTGTTTCTGGTGTGAGAGATGTGATGTAGTGTTAAATATGCCCAACAATATAAAATAAATCATAGATGGATCTATCGAGCTTTCTCACTAATATCACCAACACTCGAATAAGGAAAGAAGGAAACATGAAGCACACAACAGTTTTGCCCGTCTGCCTCAGGGGATTCACAGACCCGTCTGGAGCGATCAGTAATTTATCTGTCAGCAGCACAGGTCCTGTCACAGCTTCACACGCCGCAGGATCTTTACTCTCTCACATAAACCATCTGAACTTTAATGAAACCTCTCCTCTCACATTCAGTCTCGACGACACATGCCAAGTGACTTTCTGGCACTGGGTGATGTCCAACCAGACAGTATTTTAGAATATTGTTACTTATATAACAAAGTGCATGCGCGTGTTTACGACAGAAACACTGTTGAAGTTGGAGAAAGGAAAGAGAAGGTAGAAGCGAAGAAAATAAATCATGGAGTAAAGAAGAAATGCAAAAATAGACCAAACGAGAAAAACAAACTAGAGAGAGAAGGAGAGGGAGATGCCAATAGCCTGTGGTGTTTTACCTGCCCTGATATTCAAGACAGTATTACACAATCCATCTAAAAACAACACATTTTCACAAACAACACATTTTCCACAATGCATCAGGGCTACACAGATTATTCCTCAGAGAAAATCAGGGGTGAGGGAGGAGGCTAGTGTTTGCTTGTGACGTCTCCCTGACCACCACTGCTGCCCGGGGTTCCTGTACAAGCGTTTTTACCTACTGTAGTGAAAACACTTCTGCCTATGCATGAAGCTGTGAGAGATATAATTCAGGATGAGAGGAGTATAACACTTTAGATAGGGAGCAGATATAAGCTCTGATATTACAGACTGATTTTCTGCATTAGCGAAAACAATCTTCTGCAGCAATCTGTCAAGAGAACTACTAGACCACTATAGTCATGATGGAGCAACAGTTTAAAGTAAATCGAAAGAAGTTTGTGATGTTAAATACTGTAGTACAGCACTACTGACCAATTTAATGCAAAACACACACAACCCAATGCAGTGTTACGACCCAATGACAGTGAGAGAGAGAGAGAGGATACACAGAGAGAGAGAGAAAGAGAGAGAGAGAGAGAGAGAGAGAGAGAGAGAGAGAGAGAGAGAGAGAGAGAGAGAGAGACACAGAGAGAGAAAGAGAGAGAGAGAGAGAGAGAGAGAGAGAGAGAGAGAGAGAGAGAGAGAGAGAGAGAGAGAGAGAGAGAGAGAGAGAGAGAGAGAGAGAGAGAGAGAGAGAGAGAGAGAGAGACTCTGTCTAGTGGGCAGAACAAGAGGTCACACAACTGCACTACAGTCAGGAAACAGTCTGGCCAAAACAAACACGGGACACAGAAAATGCTTTTGTGTTGATACTAGACATACTGCCATACTACACAACAATGAGACCAAACTCAAAGCGTGACCCAGATTTTACATCAGCTGGGCACCAAACTCAGAACTAAACCTGTGTTTACTACAGTCTCACGTGTATATTTTTAACCCTAACTTATCTTAACAAAGTGGCACGAATCTGCAACAAAATACTATACTTTGACATCAACAACAAAAGCGTGGAATAATTTTCCTCTTCTGTATTACACGTATATGTGCTTTTAAAGTGATCTTTCAGTTTACTTGACTTACCATCATATGTTCCTGATAAAACTGATCTCCGATCAGCTGGAGCTTCTGCCCGATGAGGGTCTCGACGCTCTGCGCAGGCCGCGGCACGGGCGGATCCATCGGCTGCAGGTTCTCCTGTAGCGTGATGTCTAAAGGCTGCGCGCGGGCGGGCGGTGCGAGCAGAAGAAGGCCTGCATTACCTGTTCAAACAAACACACTGAGCTCAACGCAAAGCTAAAACGCACACCTGTCAGTGTAACAAACACTAGTCATCTAATAACTTTAATTTCAGAAACAAATCTTTACTGTTGATGAGCAGAAGCGTCTCTGATGAAAAGATGAGGCTGTTTTGAATACAATCCTGGCATTGATCACAATTCAGTAGTGTAATACACCTCTATGTCTTAATCTTATGACAACATCAAATGAAAGACAGAACACTAGCAAGAACATGTTCATGCTTTGTTATGCTCACCAGATCAAACTGATGTCTTTTCCATACATCACAGATATTTTTTACCATTTGTTTTTTTCACACGATAAAAAAATGAGGTTTAAAAATAAAAGTGCGAGAGAAAAACTGCGGTCTCGCTGCCGTGAGAGATGATGAGTCACTAAACTGTGACGGTGATTTTCACAGACGCTCAACAGGAAGTTGCTGGTTTTAATAACAAAGAGCTTCTTTCTATGTGTCTGTGTGTGGATAGTATATTATTGTTTCAACTGGTATGAAAACTGTAAATGATCAGATAACACACATGAAATGAAGACAGAGCCAATAAAATCTAATAATCATCTTTGTATTGTTTATGACACACACACAGTCAATATCAGCAGAAAAATGCAAATCTTCAGGAACGTTTACAAAATCAAATTAATTTCTGGAACCAGATCTGAACAGAACCAGTTCTCAACCTCAGACCGTGCTCGTAGCGAAGGTGTGTAACTTCTGCCGGTATTCTTGCCATTGTTTGAATTGCAAAGCGACTTGTTAAAGCGAGCACGAGACTTTCTGTCTGCAGCTTACCGTAGAGAAGGCGTCTGCGCTCCTCGTGCATCCGGCAGGGCAGCATGCCGTTGGGCGGACGCCCTGCTGTCTGAAGACCCCTATCTGTCTGCTTTATCTGACGGTGGGAGGAAGGCCAGCGCTGTAGACCCTTCCGGAAGACATCATCTTCATCTTCATCCATTAGCCGAGCTTCTCACCTAAACACAGAGCAGATAACCAGTTAACAGTGAGATGTGACAGTATATTTTTCCTTAACAGTTATCTTGTGTTGTGAAGGGTATTGTACATTATTGGCTGATAATAGTTTGTTAGTTTATATCCTTCAATAGTTTTCAATAACAGTGTCATATATGCTAAATTGTGTGTAAAATTATTGCGGAAATTACATTTGCTGTCATTACATAGTATAGCATTAAATCACGTCAAGCAATGCGTTGACCCACAAAAAGACCCACAAAAGTTTGCAACTAAATAATAATTGTCCAGATGGTAATTCAAATTGTGCAAACATGGTCATGAAAATACAGGTCATGTTTAGTGCCGTGCTGTATCCTCACTTGATGTCAAATGTAAGCCAAACTAGTTATCAGTCCATTACTAAACAATCCACAAAAACTTGTGGATATTTACAACGGCACACATATCTAGAACGGATCGAGTCCTTTATATATGCTGGTTAATGGCAGTACGATCACTGACCGTACTGATTCAGACAAACAGTCGTGATGAAACTACACACTCAGGCTGTGGTTAGACGGCTGGTTTACTATATTTAACCTGACTGAGGTTTGGCTGGCAGAAACTGTCTCGTCTACACTTTCCATGTCCTGTGGCAACGCTTTGGGCTTTCGTGAGCGGCAAGTCTGAAACCAATAGATATGTTCAATGTTTGTCCCTATATGTCTTCTTTAGGGTGGGATTTCTTAACATAAAGGGTCACCCCTTTTCATTTATGTCTACATAAACTAGTTTATGGCCACGAAAGAAATGTAAAAGTGTTTTTATTTGTGACATTACTAAAGACATTAAAACCAGTGGATAACTGTTATCCGTGGTAATCTATAGACCTATTATTTACATGGCTTATACATATATTCAAAAATGTAACGCATGTAATAGACAGAATATAATTAATTGCAATAAAAAAAGAGTATTATGGGAATGTGATGCAATTTAAACTTTTTTGCTCCATTGACTTCCTTTCATACGCATGTGAACACGACAAACTGGAAAGACACACTCCTGTGAAAGCATCTCAAAATGTTTAATGGTCAAGTTTGACTCTATCCGGCTTTTGGTTTAGGCATTAAAAATATGACCAGGCATCACATCATGAGATTCACAGAGTCAGTGTAACTTCCTCCTTCACAGAATCCAGCAAACCATCACATACACAAAACCTCAAGTTTCCAATAAACCCCTATATAGTACTTATGAGTAACATCTAGTGTTCTCTGTAACAGAGCCAGGTGTCGGTCATATTTCATAAATGGAAAGTGTTGTATGCTCAGAAGTGCGGGTGAACTTCTGTTTATCTTCAGAAACACAAACGATCACATCTGATCTGCTCAATGAGCGTAAATGATGCCGCAGAGAAGCGAAAGCAACACGCAGCTCCCTCTACTGCTAAACACACACGATTCACTTCAGAGAAATCAAACATCATCATCAAACGCTTGTTACCAAACCACAAGAGACTTCTACCAGCAAACCACAGTTTCACATCACCTGCGGGCTGCGGTCCTGAAAGTAAGAAAGCAGCAACACGCTGTGTCATGGATGAGCATCACATATAAACACACAGTCTATAAACCTGAATCACAGTCTACAATCAAAGATCCTCCTGCTGTATTTCTCTGGGAGCTCAGGGTGGATTTTACAGACTAATACACAACGTAAGGATTTTCCAAATTGTTTATTGACTTTTGTGTCTTGAATGTCAAGTCAACTACAGGTTGTAGATTTATTTATTTATATTTTACCGCCATATCAGCACCAATGGCTATATTCATGGCAATCAACAAAAAACACACAAAAACTACAGGTTGTAGAAGTGAAACACACACACACTCGGTGGCATTACAAACCACTCGCACACTTTCCAGCAGACTCCTCCATACTGTTTCAATTACAGCATGACATCTTGATAAACTGGAGCCCAACAATTCAATAAACCAGTAAAACCAGTGTTTACATGTTTCATTCTCCATCTGTCATTTACACGGTCCAACCTGAGAACAATAACAACATCCTTATATCCAAATGCCATTACAGTAGCTGAACACCACCACTGGAGTCATCTTATCATAACAAACGATACGATGAAATGACGTCACACACCCGTGACGTCAGACACGTAATAAAGTGCATATAAAGCTCTTTAGATTGTCACTAATAAGACATTAATTAGACTTGTATTTAAACTATCAGACTGATGCAAAAACATTTACTTAAAAACTTGGAACTGTCTCTATCTAGTCAACATTATTATCCAGTTTGACTAAACCTAGTCAACAACATTTGCTAGACATCACAGACTGTGTTCATTGTGTGCTGCCTACAGAGGCGATGCCTTAAAACTGCTGCTGTCTAGCTAGGGTTTAAACTCCCGGCGTCTACAACAACAACAAATCCACTCACTTTACACATGATGATTAGTTATTATAAATGTCACACTGTTTAAACAATAATTTCCTCTCAATAAACATATGAATCATATGCAGACGCAAACAGCACCGAAAAACAACACACACGACTTTTTCGACACAAAACTAAAATAACCACGACGTCACAAAATGATTTATTCTTCTCTTTCTAGTAGCACGTGTGGGATGAATAAACCTGTCATACCTGTGTGTTTGCGGTCGTCCAGGTAAGTAAAAAAGTGAATATAATTACATGTAGTTCGTGCTCGTGCTCGTGCTCGTCTCTCCTCAGCTCATCTCATTCTGCCACTGAAGACTCGCGCGCTCTCGCTTCCCAGCGCTACTGCCCCGCCCACTGCGTGGCGTCACGCGCCGTGCGTAAACACGAGCACACGCGCGCTCTCTCTGTCTTAAAGCGACAGAAGCAGCATTTCAAATGTGCAACAATAAAACTAAAGGCAATAAAATAAATGTCATGTGATTCATTTAGAGTTTAACTACAGAATACTATATAGTAAACTGTTATATTTAATTATAGTAAACCTGATAAAGTGTAGTATATACTGTAGTACATGTTTTATATTTACTATAGTAATGTCCAAAACATTACAGTATCTTGGAAGTTTTCCTGCTAAAGTACACAACAGTATTTACATGTGTGTCATTTCTAAAGTCTTAATTTACTGGGACAGCTCACTATATTTTTTTTACATATTATTAAGAATAAATGTATTTTATTGTGCAACCTAAGAGTAAATGACTTTACTTTACTTTACTTAAAATGGGCAACAAAAAGGATTACGGTATAGTTAATGTGAACAGAGAGTTCATTTGTTTATGAATAGACATATTGCACAATTTAACACCTGACATTAAGGTGTTGTTTTTGTCCAACAGCATTACAATAGACTCGATTCATGTTATAGTTAAACTCTGATGTCACTCCTGCTGTCCTGCTGTGCTTTTCTTTTCCGCAGTGCTATTGTAAAGCATTTTACACAGTTTAATTACTGTGTTAGGACTTCCTTGTGAAAGAACCCATAAATAAAAGTGACATACACTCCTGGCAAAACATAAATGTGGGCGACACAGCTCAGGAAATATTTTGAACATACACCTTTAAGACTTGTCAGTCATGTGACTTCTGGCCAATAACAGCATTTGTTTAGGTCCGGCTTTGTTGTATTCAGACACGTGGACGGGAAATTCCCACAGCTGTAGTGTTTGTGGTTTCATCGCTGTGCTCTTCATATGTTTTTACACTGACACAGTCTGCTAAAGGATGTGTGCTCACTTTAAACTTGACTGAGAAAACTATTTTTTTGAATTCATTGTAAATTCATTATTTGTTCATTTCAAGAAATTGTTAAAGAATCATTTCAGACACAAGAGAAGCAAAAGCACTTTCTTTCTGTCCAAATAGCTGATTCAGTCGTGTGTCTCAGACTAACAGAGCATGTCCAGTCGTATAGAGCAGGTGCTGATTGTTATGACCGGCCCCTCTTCACCCTCCAGGGGGTTTTGACTGATCAAGAAACACTTAGACAGCTGATTTACAGAATGAGCACACATTCCTTCACAGAGGGCAGTTCTCTGGGAAATGAGAGAGAGAGAGAGAGAGAGAGAGAGAGAGAGAGAGAGAGAGAGAGAGAGAGAGACAGAGAGAGAGAGAGAGAGAGACACAGAGAGAGAGAGAGAGAGAGACACAGAGAGAGACACAGAGAGAGAGAGAGAGAGATATAGAGAGAGAGATATAGATAGAGAGAGAGAGAGAGAGAGAGACAGACCTGGAGAGATATATATACAGACACAGAGAAGGGGCATGAGAGGGACACATATAGATATAGGAGAGAGACAGAGAGACACAGAGGAGGACAGAGGGAGATAGAGAGAGAGATAGAGAGAGAGGATATACACACAGGAGAGAGATATATACACAAGACACTGGAGAGAGAGAGATAGAGATTTTAGAGAGAGAGAGATAGAGACATAGAGACACACATATAGAGATAGATATAGATAGAGATATAGAGAGAGAGAGAGGAGACCTATGATAGAGAGACAGAGACAGAGAGACAGAGGAGAGAGAGAGAGAGATACAGAGAGAGAGAGAGAGAGAGAGAGAGAGAGAGAGAGAGAGAGAGAGAGAGAGAGACAGAGAGACACAGAGAGAGAGAGAGAGAGAGAGAGAGAGAGAGATAGAGATATATATATTACTGTCACTGTATTATTTTACTTGAATGTATATTTTGCTTTTATTCTTTAAATTTTTTATTCTATTTAATTCTATAGATAAATGTTACTTTTATTTTAACTTTTTCTTTGTACATAATTTGCACTATTTGTATGCAGCCCAGCTGCAATTGCTTTGGCAATACAATTGTACAATTTTTGTCATGCCAATAAAGCACACTTAAATTGAAATTGAAATTGAAATTGAGAGAGAGAGAGAGACCCACACTGTCTAAAAGAACACTGCATATATATTAGGGGTGTGTACTTGCCAGTTTTGATTGATATCTCTGTCCATGTGCACTGTATTAGTTATTATTTAAAATATATTTTAATGGTTGTATGATTTAAAAACTCCTTTTAACTTTCTGTGTATAAAAATACTATTTTCATCATACTGGACATGAACTATTTTTTTCTCTACCTCACATAAAATCTTATCCCTTTTGTCCAGCCTTCACCCCCTCCAAACAGAGATGTAGGTTCTACTCTAAAGTTCAAGTGGAGTTTGCTGGAGTCCTGCCAAAACATTGGGCAATGATCAGGTTCATTCCCGGGACACAGATATATCTCTGTCCAGTCCGCACACATACCTCAAAACATGTGTGTTGATGCCAGCCAACTCTGTGACACACACATGATGAAGTGTTAGTGATGCTGAGCAACAGTGATTTGTTAAATATTGTCATAGTTAATTTTGTGTCAGGTAGTTTAGTGTCATCATTTTATATAAATAAAATATTATATTATAATATAAAAATAAAATTATGAATAGAATCTTGCAACATATTTAACTTTACATTGGATTGTAGAGACCACCATCCTGCTGTGTAATGGGTTTGAGGGATGACCCGTGCTGTCATTAGTATGTTTGCCTTTATATTATCACACTGAAACTATGTTGAATCATTCATGGGGTCTCTTACACTGAAGTAACTCTGTTTCTATGGTAACAGCGGCCCGTTTCTGTTCTGATGGTAACAGCATCATCATTGGTGCAGCGTGTGGGGCAGCAGGTGGAGCAAATAAACACATTCTCCTGTAGATCAGCGAGTCAGATGAGAGCTCTACTGTACTGTAAGTACTTCATTTACCATTGCATCAGAAACCACAATCAAGAGAACACACACACACACACACAAAACACACATCACATCACATGTTCTACTTCCTCTATAGCCAAGAAGCCTGTGCAACTGTTTCAACTTCAAGATAAAACACACTTGTAACCTTATTGGGAAAGTAAACAAATATTTGAAACACTTTTATAAGTATCATTATATGTATGCATGCATAAACTAAATTAATGAATTAATAAAAATACAGGATATACAATAATACAATATAAATTAAATGCACACTTTACAATTGAAAAGTTTTAGAGTACTTGATATTGTAAACAATCGGCATATTGCCAAAAATATACATAAAAGAAGAAATATACAATATCACAATTAACAATAATGTGTTATTAAAATAATGTTCTAGGTAAAGAATAATAAAAAAAATAATACAACAAATAAATATAGCAATGGATATTCACCATGCATTTTAAATAAATGACTGTGTTATACTTCAAAATTACTTATTGGCCGTAGTGAATATTTAGAAATTTAGAAAAGCATTTTTGGACATTAACCTCCACACTCACGAAGATTACACTCACTTACACATTAAACATCCTGGTTGCCATAGAGACAGTCATACGTGAGTATAGTCATGTAACGCACAGAGGTGTCATACAGAGAGATCAGACCAGGACACACACGAGCCTGTCACTCATCTCAGGTAAAGCTGTCATGAATAATAAAATGGGCGGGCAGGACGGGTCATGTGGGTCTGACCCCAACACCCTCACACAGACAGATAGCAGGAGTCTCTCTCTCTTATTAAAGCAATGACACTCGATCCGCACAGGTGTCTGACGTGCCAGACAGAAGAGCAGCTACTGTCTGGAAAACACACAGACCGTTTCATGCACTGAGATTACGTCCAGACGGCCAACACAAAATTATTCTTATCAAGCATCATCTGAACACATTGGTTCTATTTAAAGAATAATTTACTCTTATGTTGTTCTTAAAGCACATGACTATATGAATGCTCATCTGTTTTCTTTCATTCAGCTTGTTAGCATAAAAGTATGGCAGATAATCTTTTGCAATAATGATATTTTACCGGATAAATCATTTAAAATGCAGAGCTGAAATGTACCCTGTTAAATCTCTTATATTTAAATCTGGAAAAGTACCAGAACTAGAAAATGTAATACTGTGTATGTACAGTACATACAAAACTAAAAGTCAATGCTTTGCATTCTTATTGCTAACCATCACAATCTGTTTTAATTAAATAAGGAAAGAAACATACAAATCAAATTAAACATGCACATTTATATAAGTGATACATCTAACTAACACAAATATCTGATCAAATAAACTCTTTAAATGTTTGAGAAGCAAATCTGCTGAAGTTTATGTATGGTTTAATTGAGCGTGAAGGATTGAAATGAGTTTCACATGATTGAGGTGCAGGAACGGACTCGTGCGCTGATGGAAAGACCTCCGAGTGTGTGTCTCTCAACAGCTGCTCATTATTCTGCCTTCAGCCCATCAGATCTGGTGTCGGGCTTTAGTCCAGCTACTAAACATGTATCAGCCACTATCAATATTTAATCAGACACATTATTGGCCAACACTCCTGGAAGGAGACGCCACACAAGACATCAACACACAAAAACAAAAATGGGAATTGCCAATTTTTTTGTAAAAAGTCCAATTGCACAAATCACACATTCCAAAATGATGATTTCATCTGAGACATACTGTAAATTGGTTCTTTATAGATCTTTTAAACTCATCTGTAACATTTTAAGATCTTTTCCCTGTTCTGGTGTTTTGTCTGTGCCTTTAATGACAGACAAGTACATAAATATAATCACAGCAAATCACGTGTTGACATTATGAATTAAAATAGTGAATTTGTGGATTTGCATATCGCTGGTCTTTTGAAACCAAAGCACAAAATGTAAATTCACACATTTGTCTCTTCTCTCTTTTTATGTTAGTGGAATGTCGTCATGTCCTTCTGTTGTTCTCTGGAATTTGTGAGACTCTTTTCTCAGATTGGTGTGAGATTTGAGGTGTGAATGAGTGTGTCGAGACAGACAGACTCATGATTAATGAAAGATTCAGCTGTTACAGATTATTGGGTGTGTAAAGAGACTAAATCTTTTCAGTTTATCAGTTTGGATTATATTGCAGATATGATACTGTACAATTTATATTTCTTTAGCAGATGCTTTTATCCGCAAAGCGACTTACAAATGAGAAAGTGTTTAACATTTTTTAATAAGCATTACTTATAGTTACTTGTAGTAGATGTTTTTTTATTTAGAGGAATTGTCTAAAAGTAACTCCATCTTATTGTAAGAGATTCAACTAAATTTATTTTTTCTCGTTTTAACTAAATGATTCATAAAGTGTTGCAAGGTTATATTCACTTCATGATACCATAGAAGAACTATTCTGCCTATATGGTTCCAAAAAGAACCTTCAACATCTGAAGAACCTTTTTGTTTTTTCAAAAGGTTCTTTAACATTAGAAAAAGACTGAAAAGATCAAAAGAAATGGTGCTTTTAAGCACCAAATAAAGCATCTTTATTTTTAAGAAAGTGTCACACTTTTTATATTCGTGTAACCGAGTTCATTGAAATGTGTTTATTGAAATGTTTGTATGAACTCATAAGTGATGCTTGTGAAGATAATGATGCATGTGTTTGTAAATGAGCTCATCCGGGAGTCATTCTCTACAATTTGTACTTACAGTCGCGGTAATAATTATCCTCCTCTCTTTGTTTCTGTAGACGCGTCTGGCCCTCGGCCAGCAGGAACATTATCCTCCTCCTACTGAAATATGCAGGAGCTATTAAACAAGAAAGCTCTCTAATATCTCCTTTCTACCTGTGAGTCAACAAGTTAACCTGTCCCAGGTGTGTTTGCCTGGCATCTGTGCCGTGTGTGTAAACTCAGATCTGCGGTCAGGAGAATGTGGAGATAATGACACGCTGATGGAATTTAATGAGTCATTATGTAAAGTAAAGCATATTTACCTTTTCTAAATATTCTCATCGGTTTGGGAAATTCCCAGTTGTAGGCTGTGAAAAGCTCTCCACACTTTGAAGTGTCATGATTCAAGGGTTACTTCACTCAAAAGTAAACATTCTGTCGTCATCTAAACTCGTGTGACCTTCTTTCTTCAATGAAACACAATAGGAGGAGAGTTGAACGGTTATGGTTATTTCAGAAAAAAGTGATGTCATGCTTCAAACCTCTCTTGCTGTTTACCATGAAATCACTTAAACCCACATGCAGCACTCTAAAAAAGGATGTGTTATTTTTTAACACATTTTTTGTGTTGTGCTGTTTAACACATAATGTGTCATTTTGTGTTAAATACATAAAAGGAACAACACGTGTTGAGTTGAAAGTAACACAAGTTGAGTTAAAAGTAACACAAAATGTGTTGTTTTTAAATTAACACAAAGATGTGTCTAGTTAAGGACAACACATCTGTGTGTTATCCCTAACTAGACACATCTTGTGTTATTTTTACACATCTGTTTTTAGAGTGAGGGGACAATCATATATCACACACGCTGTGGCTAACACACACCGGGGCTATTGTATATGATGTCATTTCCTGTAGAAGTCAGATGTGCAACTGTAACGCAAGCAATAGAATGTTGTTTTTTGCAAATCTTTGGGGAAAATTTTCATAAAAATCACAAAAAAGAAAAGGAAAAAAAAATCTCAAATGATTCAATCGATCAGAGGAAAATGTATTTTTTCAGATGTTTCTCTATTACAGCTCAGGAGGTTTGATGGAGTTCTCAGTTGTGTTTCATTTAAGTATCATCTTCATCTCAGATGTTTCTCAGGAGAAATACTGTAAAAACAGACAACTGGTAAACTACATGAAGAGTATGTGGAGGTGTCAAATCTGAGTTCAGTTTGTGTCTGAAGTTTTTCTGTGTCTGAGTTTGCGCTTCTGAAACTCTCAGGAGAAATATCTGAGACACTTTCCATTTGATCTCCATTTAATCTCATTGATGTCTAATAGAAATATTAAGATATTAAAGAGGGATTTTTCTTTCTTATGGGGAGCGTGTTATTGTTGCTGATTTGAATATTTGGGCTGAACCCAAAGTCAGTTGAGGTTGAAGTGTAAACAACACATTTAAGTGTCATTTGAGCTGTGGTGGGAACAGGTAATCAGAGACTGACCTCAGAACAGTCCATCTCTCATTTCAGATCAGTAATACCATCAGAAGCAGACAGACCAACAGAGAAAGTCACTCACCCTGCCAGCCGCGCACACACACACACACACACACACACACACACACACACACACACACACACACACACACACACACACACACACACACACACACACACACACACACACACACACACACACACACACACACACACACACACACACACACACACACACACACACACACACACACACACACACACACACACACACACACACACACACACACACATACACACACACATACACACACACACATACACACACACACACACACACACACACACACAGACACACATGCACACACACACACACATACACACACACACATACACACACGTACACACACATACTCGCATACACACACACGCACACGTACACACATACTCGCATACACACACACGTACATGTACACACATACTTGCATACACACACACACACACACGCACACACTCCTGGTCCTGCAGTGTCTCTCTATCAAAGCAACATAACGCACGTCTATCTATGCGGATTATCTTCTCCTCTTCATTTATTCAGTTCGGTCAGTTTCAAATAATGCTCATATTATCATGCTGTAACGATAAAAAACACGCTTGAGTTACTGTAATGAATACAGCCGAGGTGTTGTGCGGCATAACGCTCAATTATTCATCTGCAGACAGAAAATCAATCACTGATCCAGAAGACATTGAAATATCTGCCATATTGGATGAGATTCACGTTGTGTCTTAATCCATGAATCTCTCTTCATGTATTTGACATGAACGATTTTGAGAAAAGATCACAGACGTGTGTAATTTGTTTTAATGTTGATGACGTGTTGTTGATGTCGTTCACGCAGACATTATGAAGGGTCATTGGTCTGCGGTAACCTCTAGGCTGTGAACAGACTCACTGATGTCAGATTCTTTAATACATGGAAACAAACGTCTTGTCAATCAGCTCAGGCCAGACAGACCATTAACAGCTCAGATAAGAGTTTATCAACCCTACAAACCCTGTAGTTTTGTTCATGTTAAATAGATGTAATATCTTGTGTAAACAGGCGTTTTATGTCGTACTTGTCCAATCAGCATCCGGGACCGCAAGCACCCATTTTATAATTGACTTTAAAATCATGATGCTTGTTTTAACTTAAACCTCAAGAACTGAAGAATAAACCTGACAGCAATTTTACAGACTTTGTTTTAAGACTGATGTCTGTCTGGTGGGAATGTTTAGCAGGATTACGGCTAACGGATGTGGATTCTTTCTGAATGTGTGTGTGTGTCTTTACACACTGATGTGCTTTTTGATGTTTGATGAGTTTATTGATGGAGTGTTAGATAATAACATCACCTCATCACTGAAGGATGTGATGTCACACTGTCCTCATCTCTCTCTCTCTCTGTCACACACTTGCTTAGCTCTCTAAACAGGGAAAAAACACTGTTTACTTATTGTACATTAAAAAATGACAACATTGCATGTGGCTTTAATTTACTTTCAAATTCAGTCGTCTCTGGTTTTGTCTGCAATTAGAGATTTTAGTATAATTCAAACATTTCTCAAACAAATCATCTGAGCTATGCTAACCACATTTATTTTCATAACTTTATACCATGTCAACAATTAACCTATCTCTATTTTAATTGTCATAAAGGAATTTTATTGGAAACCATTTTAATTTGCACTTTAAAAGTAATCAGGTTGTACATTAAAATGCTAAACCACAACATCATATCATAATGTCAGAGGCTTTTCTGGAGCAGATGATGTCATAGCTCACATCAGTGTGGTGAGATTCTGTAATGTGGTCAAATGTAAACTATCATCTCATCTGAAGGTTTTTCCCCTCACATGCTGATTTGTGGTGGAACTCCTACACTGTAAGAAAAACTGCTGCTGATTTACATTTGAAGTATAATGCAAGTGGCTGTACAAGTCATGTTATTATTTTAGATTTTACCATGTGATGAGTTGCTGTAACATCTAAAAACATGTTGCCTTTAGTCAATAAGGGTCAGACTATCAACGTTCTTCAAAATATTCTTTTGTGTTCTGCAGAAGAAAGAAAGTCACCATGAGCTCTGTAAACAGTCAGCGGTCTCCTCTCGGCACACGCTCTCTCTTTCTCCATCTTCCTGAACTCTGTCCTGTTGTTTTTAATCAATACCTGCTCTCCAACACTTCTACCTTTGATCTAAATGAGGTTTTCTCTGGATTGTGTTTGTCTCAGAAGCTCCAGGCGCTGTCTGTGGTCTTTCAAAAGAAGAACTTGCTGAGTTTATACTACACGACCATCACAACTAATCAATTATAGATGAATGAAAGCTCACAGGTTTGTGTTAATATAACCTGTCTGACCACTAATGGTATTCTGACATATCAGAAATCATTCATCTGAGAGATGAACTTTTATCTCTTCTCTTCAGCTTTACATCATCACTGTACTGAATGTGTGTGTGTATTCAGTTTTCTAAGGTGGCAGATGAAAGCAACAATATTGATCTGGTAGACACGAGCAAAAGTTGGACTAAACACACTACATCCCCTCGTATCTCCGTCCGCTCAATATCTTCACCCTTAGAACATGTGCGCAGGGGTTTGTTTACTCCGAAATTCTTCAAATCTTCAAACTTTTTTGGTTACAACAATATTGAATGTGTAACTTTAGCTTTACCTTGAGGACAAAACGCTGTAAAATAGTCCCCTACAGCAACCGACAAACATAGTCAAGATACTTTTTTCACTGGAAATTCAGCACATACTCCTGTATTTATTTACATACAGAAGCAACCAAAAGCCCAAGATCACACGTGGAAATATCTTATTTGGCACTGTTTTAAAAAGTAATACTATTTTGCAAACAATTTTGACTGATGAATTTATAAATGTATTTGGTATATCCCTTACAGAAGACCGCAAGAATTTAACACGTGCGCATAAACATCTGAAACACGTGATGGACTTGTGAATTTCATGTGTAAGGGATCGCTTGTTTTCTTTAATAGCAAAACAGAAGCTTTATAAACAAAAATCAGTGTTTGTAAATGTTCAAGTGGGTTTGGATCTGACAGCATTCTCCAGGCCATGCAGTGTTCTTCAAAGAAAGCATGAAGATGCTTAAGATGTTTAAAGAAGTTCACATGCTCAGTGTTACACATTTAAAGAATATATATAAAAAAAATCAGCTCAGCCCTAAAACTATTTTAATGAAATTCCAGACTTTCACATGTGATCTCAGACCTCACTGTGTGTGTGTGTGACAGGTGTGCACGAGGGTCCGTTCCTCACCGCAGGGTCCCGTCACCTCTAACCTGCACTGATTATCTGCTCTATTCATGCTGACGCTGCGCTTCTGAAGATCTCTGACCACCTGCATCAGTGATGACATCATCCTGTCCTGCAGTTGTCCTGCTGTGAGACATTTCCACATGAATGACATTCAGAACGGCTGTTTAACTCTATTCTCAGCGCTTCATTTACACAAACTGTGTGAAGGTTAAATCTTCATGATCTGTTTTATCATGTTATTCCTCTCAGCAGGTTATTTACTGTAGTTCAAACACACATTTAATGAGAGTAAATAATCAAATGACCAATATATCTTTAAATCTTCCACTGTAATGTAAATTATGCACTATAAATTTCACCCAATATTGTTTTATTTATGAATATACTTTGGGGCAACATGTATATTATCTGCTTTTATTCAAGCCAAAGAAATTATGATTACAGCAGGTTTACACCAATACAAGGGTCAAAATAACTCCACTTTACATTTAAGCTGCATTATTCCTGTAATAAAAAATCTAAAATGTTGTTCACATGTTGTTCATTTGACTTTTTTGTAAAATATATGATGATGCTTGTGTTTTAATTTTTGGACACATTTCTGTTAATATTACAAAGACACATGAGTTTGTGAGTTTAATAAATGCCTGTGTGGCTCTTAATCACCGTTATTGACATTCCTGCTCTGTCGTGATTTAGGACGGCTGTATTCTCGGGCCACGGCAGGACACTTCACACCCGGGTGTCATTATGACCCCCCGATCAACAGACATTACCACCGTACCTGACCTGCTTCAGATGTCTTTTGTACCATCATCCACAGCAGCTCTGGAGGTCTGAAGACAACACGCACACACACACACACACACACACACACACACGCACACACACACACTGCTCAGACTGGATGATGTCATCGTTTGCAACAAGGAATGCATGTCTGAGCGACACATATACACCCCCCAAAAATCTAAATGGGGAAATGCCGCAGACATCTATTGTTGACTGATTAAACACCCCCACCCCACCCACCCATACATAATAACAATATCTGTGTAAGTAATAATACTCTTAAAATAAAGGTGCAATACACTCTTCAAACTTCAATCTTTAACTTACTTTGAATTTTCACCAGTGGAAAGTTGCATTTAGTTGTAGTATTGTAAAAGTATTTTGCATATGCAAAATATAAGGCAGTATTTTCTTTTACTGAGTATATCATTTTGTTTAGTACATATAGACAGCGGGGCTAGTTGTCACAGTAATAGCAGGTCAGCAGTTACTGACATCTGGTAGATGAGTTAAAAGAAATCTGTGTGTTCTTCTGCCGATAACAGTAATAACCGTGAAAATTATTAACTGTCTGTGCCAATTCAGAAACTTTCAGAAACCAACCTGGGAATTAAAAATTGGGACAACTTTCCCAGGTCTCCTCCATACTCCCAATAGTTTTGTTCACTGTTAGAAACAGGATTATTGATCAAATCTATTCGATCAGCAGAGGCTTGTCACTTTTCTGTTTGTTTGTTTGTTTGTTAAATGGACGCATGAGGCTGATGTCCAGTGTAAGGTGCCATCCTGTGACCTCGTAAAAGAAAACCAATGAAACATTAATGACTGAAACATGAGCGGCCGCTTTGTTTCGGTCATTTAAAAGCTCCCGGGGCCATGAATTATGTCTTTGCTTCTCATGCACGCTCACTCTCTGATCACACACGACCGTCACAGAGAAACCTTTAGGTTTATAGATGCCATGTGGGATATACCTGACTGATCTGCTTTTATGATACCGTCATCCATCAAAACGTTACGATCTGTCTGGTCTCGCTGATCTTTAGATTTACAATGCATTTAATGTGTGTTTTAACATTATTTGATAACAGCTTACAGACAATTACACAGACAGAGAGATCATTTATATGATAATGTGTATGAAGAATATACAACACTATTCATGCTTTGGCAATGTAAAGGCAATGGATGAATGAGAAATTAGAGCATTTATCCTTTGGAGTGAGATTACTGACGGATACAAAACTGATATCTCCCAAATGCATATAATTAAATAATGAACAATGTTCAGGTTTACAGAGCAATGAGCACAGACAATCATGTGAATCAGTGAATAACAGACAGCAGCTCATTAATAAAAGCAATGACATCACTGTCAGACAGCTCTCCATTGATCTGTGTCTTACATTAGTCAATAAAATCACAATCAATATTCTCTTTAATGTGAAGTCTAAAGTCTGTCTTTACAATGTTAATATGATTATAAACATTTAACAGCAGGGGCAGATACTGGTTATTGATTTTAGTCTGAATCTGAATCATAATGTGCATTTAGATCTATAAAGGGTACTGGTTTCTTAACAACTGATTCTGTTAATTCTTTTTAATTTGGTTAAGAATAAAGATGTAAAATGACAGAATGCCTTTACTATGCAATAATGATTTAACACAGCGAGAGGGCGCTATTGCTTTACATTACATTAGATCATGTTTTGTACCAACAAAAGCAACAATCTTCTGTCTTTGCATTTGTCATTAAAACAATTTTTTTTATATTTTACAAAAAAACCCACTTAAAATAATAAAATAGTAAATACTGAAAAAGGCAATACTGTACAAATATTTTAATAATATTTTACTGTAACGTTTAAATATTACATACTGTTTATATATATATATATATATATATATATATATATATATATATATATATATGAATTCTGTATTTTTATTAGCTTACGGATATTAATCAGAAGACGTAAAAATACGTGCTGGGTGATGACACATACACACACTTATAAATCAAATAAAATCATTCCCATCATGAAGATCAGACAGACATCACGTCATCAAACTCATCGCCATGTTTGGTATGGACTTTACAACAAGGTTGTATTTGTTAACATTAGTAAATGCATTAACTAACATAAATGAACAATGAACATTACAGTTTTAAAACATTTTATTGTTTGCACACATCTTGTGTTTGTTTTGTGTACTTCTGTCATGTTGCCTTATATAGACATACTTCCTGTTTGTATCTTTTTTATAGAAAAAGAGAGATTTTTTAAATAAAGAGTCTTTATTTAGTTCTATATAATCAGTAGAATCTACTTGACACAATAACCAATAAAGGACAGATATGGTTTATACCTGGTTCATTAACCTGAGCCACAAGACCTGAAAAAACACCTCTTTGGAAAATACATTTGCATTGTAACACAGGAATTTCTTTTTCAGACATTTGCATGAATATTTATTACAACTGTTTCTTATGGACATGCGTGTGAAGCATATTTGGTTATATCCATTCTTCGGTTTATGTTTCTTATATCTAAAAGAGCTCTTCCAAATAAATGAAATATTAAACATATTAAATAAACACTGTAACAGATATAAATCTCTTTAAATTATGAGGTATATTTATTTGACCAAATATTTATCAAAGAATATAATGTTTTTTTTGTAAATAGCAATAAACCATTTCATCTGTATTCACATAAAAAACGATATATGCTCTATGGAAAACATTAAATATTGTTCATTTTTCACTCATAAAGGTTAGATTGTTTCATTGGAAAATAGTTTTTTGAAACCTACTGTATTTATTTGCATTAACAGCGGAGTATAACTGAAATAAACTTGATTTGCATGCTTGCAAATGTGAACTCTTCCATCAGTAAGAACTCAACACATGAATTCATCTGTGGACAGGTAAAACCATCTGTGTGTCCCTGTGGGCTATAATTTAATATAAACTTCATCAAAATGATCACTAATAATTGTTTCACTAATGTGAATTAAGTGTCTTTTACAGGCCGCTGTCACGAAGGACGATGTCTTGGCAAAAACAGACTGGTTCTGTGGCTCTTCTTCTGTGCTATATGCCAGATAGGTATGTTGCTTTATAAAAAATTGTATTTATTAAAAGTCAATACAAGTAGTGCCAATATTTTGTGTCTGGATGAAAATTAGTTTAGACCACAATTACATTCAGACATTTAAATAACTATATAGAAAAAATATAAATATCAATAAAAATTGTTAACAAACTGTAATGATTATATGAATACTGTATGAATGACTATATGAATACTGGTGTACATATTTATGTGTATTTTTGTGTTATAATGTTGTTTCTTTGTTGTGCAGGCCACTTAAAAATAATGATTGTGGGTTATAACCCGTCCATTAATTCAAGTACTACAGGCTGTCCAGGTAGATGTATAACATATCCACATTTATTTGAGTATATTTCATTTCTAAATGAAAATTGACAAACTTTCGTCTTTCAGCTATAAAACAGACATGCCAAAAATACAATAACACTCTGACAGAGAAATTTTGCATAATGAATGTCAAACAAAACGCATCTTCCCAAGGTATTTTTGTCTCCTAATATTTGTAAGTCGCTTTGGATAAAAGCGTCAGCTAAATGCCTAAATGTAAATGTAAATGGTATTTGTATTAATGCACGTATATATACTGTTACATTTCCCATAAATACATTTAAAGAAATTCTTTAAAGATAATTTCCTTTGTAAATGTGACATAATAAAAACATGTTCAAATCTTACTTGTCAGGACATTGCACAACAGAATCTGGAGAGATTTTTTATTTTAACATAACAAACAACAGGAATGAATATGAAGTAATGATGAATGAGACCGTGAGAAACATCAAAATCTTGTTTCTACCAGATAAACTGCAATATCTGACATTAGACATCTGTGACAATTCATCATGTATGTTACAATTCCTTTGGTATGGATGTGTCAAAAATATCAGTCTATACACGAGCTATCCATTTTATATGGAAATAGACATGTGTTATAATTGACTAAATTTACTAAACATAATGATTGATTTTCTTTAACAGTTTCCTCTTTAATCTGCCCGTGTGCTCTTAAACTTCTATTAAATGTCAATACATCTCTTGTTGATCCAGAGAAGATTTGTAACACGCCGATTTACAGCCCATCTGCATGTGATGGTAAATACTGTGTCTTAAGATCTCTCACTTTTATTCTGTTTCTTTTGTACTGTAACTGTTTATTACGTATAAAATACTAAAGCTAATCTAAATCTAAATTCTTCTACTGCTAATTAGTCTGACGGGTCGTCCAAAATAAAACCAAATGCATGACGAATCATATCACTACATACTACATATATAACATATACAATTCAAATTCAATTCAATTCAATTTTATTTGTATAGCGCTTTTCACAAAGGACATTGTATAAAAGCAGCTTTACATGTAACAACACATATGCCAGCTATTAAATAATTAAATTGGTATTTTAAGTAACAGTATTTATTGTGTGTGTTAACCACATGCGTCCTGATAGATTTACACAGAGGACAGAAAGTGAAAAAAATGATCTTTTTACAGGAAGCAAATACATTCTGCATGTAAATAAGACTCGAATGATGTGCGTGACCTGCATTAAACCATCAACAACCACCAGTCCATCTACAACCACCTCAAAACCCTCGTAAGTGACCCGTCACCAGTTTAAATAATCTCTACTGCAGAACACTGTGTGATTTAAAATCACGTTTCAGAGAGATGGTGGACAACTTGCAGAACATCGCAGACGAAATGGAAAAAAACAACGAAACCACTAAAGAGATTAAAGAGGATGATATTAAAGGTCTGATCTACAGACTGGACAAGTACACAGAAGCCAAAAGCATCACCATGTTCTGCTCATCAAATCAGGATAAGATGATGGTATTAAGAAACTTTTATACACAGCTCCTCTGTTGTGTGATTTTATATTTATCCTTGTAAATATTTACAGGTTACTGAGAGTCAAAATATCAGTGAGAAAGAGTATTCCTGGTATGTAAAAGTATCAGAGGAGGCTTTTAATAAATCACGTCTGGAAAACAACGGAAGCACATTTGTTGGAGTTTTGCAGTTCAACAACATGAGCGTCAGGGTAATCTTACTCATTTATTTCAGATTTCTCATTTCAAACTATAGTATTAGTAGTTTTATTTCTACTTGATTATGACTAGTGATTTATTACTAGATTTTGATTCTCAGGGTCAGATTTATGCATGTCTGTCTCTGTGGTGTTTGATCCTGAATCCTAAATAAGTTTCTTCACCTGATTTCTTCTTCAAACATGTCTGAATTTGACTAATTACTCCATTGTATGATTTCTGATTTAGAATGAAGATAAAAATCACTTTGTTTTGAACAATGAGGTTTATGGAATATCAATGGGAGCCAACATCTCAAATCTTAAAGACAATATTGACATATTAATTGGAGCAGAAACTCTGGTAATCAACGTTTTTTAAAAACATTGTTCTGATAAACTTACATGAAATGAAAACCAGTCTTGTTCTTGATCAGGTTGGAAATCCATCCTGCATATCCTGGGATGGCAAAGGTAAATACAGCTTCATTAAGTTTCATTTCATTCAATTCACTTACACCAGATCTCTCTCACCATTGTTTTACGGCCCGTGCAGGAGAACCGAAATGGACGACGCTCGGCTGTGACACAATACAAATAAACACGACCAGAATCAAGTGCTCATGTTCACATCTGACGTTCTTCGCCGTGCTGATGGTAAGACATTTCCCAGAAGATAAAAATGTTAATAATGAACAAAAAAGGCAGTTGTTGACATACATAATGAGTGTAAACGTACAGAATTTGATCTATTAAATCTATGAATTTATTGATGATTTTGGAGTCTTATTTTCCAGGGAGAAATATCTGAGAGGCTTCAGAAAAAGATCTTCATTCGTTATTCGTTGTCTATTTTATCTCATTACTGTCTAAAGGAAAAAAAAGGAGATATAACAAAGATCAAAGCAGTGAATAATAACTTTATAAGACCTGCAGTCAATCTGACATGTGAATGAAAAATGAGATTTATTCTTGCTTTAAATATCATGTGTTTGTTGTGTCATCCTTCAGTCGATTCCCAGTGTAAACATCACAGCACATGTGGAATCATTGACACACATCTCATATATTGGCTGCGGTTTATCCATGTTTTTTCTGGGCATTGCTCTGTTCATGCATTTCTTGTTACGGTACTGTATCAAATACTGTAAAACATCAGTGTTACTGTTACATCTTTGATGTCAAATTCTCATCAGTTTGGAAATCATAAAAGGTGACAAACCTTTTTATCTCAATAGGAAAAACAGATCGAACCAGGCCACGAAGATCCTGATGAATATGCTGGTGGCTTTATTTATATTGAATCTATCATTTTTGTCCAACGAGAGTATCGCCAACACACAAGACCACTCGACGTGTGTTTTCATAGCAGTGATCATGCATTACTCCATGCTGTCGACATTCACCTGGTTCTTTCTTCAAGCTCTTCATATGTATTTATGGCTCATCAGACAAAATATCACAATCAAAAACTATATGAAGAAGATCACAGTGACAGGATGGGGTGAGTTACATCCAAAGCCTGACAGCATCATTCTTTAAAGATGATGTCAATGCTCACAATCACATTTGTGGTTTTCAGTTTGTCCGTCTCCAGTCGTGGTGATTGTTGCTTCTCTGGGAGAGTATAAGTCTGTGATCATTAAAGCGACGACTGAAAAAACAATACGAATGTAAGTTTCACTTCATGTGTCACAGGAACGAATATATTGAAATGACATTCAACAGCCTTTTACTTTCTGATCACAGGTGTTGGATCACAAATCACTACATTCACTACATAGTGAACATCGGCTACTATTCCTTAGTCTTCATTTTTACAACGGGAGTCTTCATCATGATCGTCACCAAAATATTCCAGGCGAGAAACTTGAAAGTGGGTGAAAGAAAGAAAAGCACGTTTAAGAAACAGCTGATGATGGTCTTGAGTTTGTTCATGCTCCTGGGCTTGACGTGGGGTGTCGCTTTCTTCAGTTATGGAGACATGGTCATCCCGTCCTATTATATCTTCTGTGTCTTCAACTCTTTTCAGGGTAAGAAATACTTCTTCAGTAGAAACATGTTATTTAATATAAAAAAGGTGATAATGAGTTATCAAGTTATCTTGTTTTAAGCTGTTTTTAAAGGATTTGTCTGGAATTGTTTGGTTTTTCAGGGTTTTTCCTCTTTCTGTATTATTATCACATTCATAATGATGTTAGAGGCCATTTCTCTGATGATCCGGACAGATCGTTGTCCAGCAGCACCGTTACTCAATCCACCATTACCACTACACAAGAAAATATCTAGTTAAAGAAATGAAAGGCATAGTTGATTTCCTTTAAAACACAAAGAAGATATTTTGAATAATGTTGATAATTAAACTCATTGACTTTCATTGTATAAAGACAAAACCACTGAGACATTAAAATATCTTCTTTTGTGTCACACAGATGAAAGAAACCTGTATATTAAAAAAATAATTATTGTTTTGTTTTTAGCTGAACTATTATACATTTACATATGTATAAATAAGAGCATTTTAATCCTTTAGCAAGTAGTGATTTGTAAGATGTCTTATGCTTATTTATTTTTTCTCTGTATTTTAAGGTTTCTGTTGATTCTCTAGATTATAGTGAACATGAATGACAGACACTGTTACTGGTTGCTAGTATAAAGGATTTTTTAGCTGTATGGTTGTGGGTAATATAGTTATGAAATCTTTGACTTTTTAAGATTGTTCTACTATAATGAATGTAAAAGAAATATGTGCTTTTCATTAGATGATCAATATATTTAGAAAAATGTGATTTGATGATTTAATTAATAAATATAATCTGAATACAATTAGACTTCTGCTTCTGATTGTACAAATAATTTGCACCATTACATTAAACTAAATAGCAATATTACCGCTTTGAGTTTTTATTTTAGTTTTAATATTGTCTTGTATTTCAGATCCAATATGTTAATATTATTTAATGTAATGTTTGTCTTATAATGGAAAGACATTTCATTTAATATTCTGATTTAGTCTTTCTTAATAAATATATTTATATTACTTTTGTCTCATATATAGTTTACATTTTTACACAACAAAGAATATATGAAGAATGAAAATGTAAACAGACAGACAGATGGATCCAGCAGAGGTCGCTGTGACGTTTCAGATGAGGTTTGAATAAAAGTCATGAATGAACTCAGAGAAATTATTAAGACGTAGATGTAAATGTTTTATATGCATTAATCTTACACTTGATATTACAACCAGCCATTGATTTATGTTTCTTCTGTGTTAAAATCGAGTTTGTATTAAATTTATATCACGTCCTAATATACTGACATGCAAATTCCATGCAAATGTCAACCTTTGCACACAAATGTACACAATTTAAATAAAATAGCTATTTTATGTTCTTTTTATTGGCATAAATCAATTATTGATTTAGTCTCTAGCAAACACTTGAAGTTTTAATATCATTGTGTGCATTCATTAATCTGTAGATGAGTAAAGACGGCTCGAGCCGCTTCCCTTAAAATCCTTTCTTTGGCTTCAGGGAAGGACCAGGAAAAGGACTGCGGTCCTGAGAGATGTTTACACGGATCAGAAGCTCAGTCTGATGTGGAATCACATCAGGAAATATGTGGGAAAGTCATCAGGTCTGTTGTGTAACAGACAGCCATGAGCCGGACGCTGTCTCATCCACTCAGAGATGAACATTAATACACACACAATGACAAACGTGTGTTTATATGAAGATGATTAATCGTTGAATTATTCCTCGTGCCAAACCGCGAGCTTTCTTCTTTTCTCAGTTAAGAGCACAGCATGTTTGTTTAGTGACTCTAGAAAACAAAAAGGTTCTTTCTACAGAAATTAATGTTAAGTCTATAATAATACAAATATGAGTAACATAATATTTAACAGAAACATTCCTCGAGTATTTAGAGAAGAGGAAATCATTTCATGCTGAAAGTCGAGGTTTGGCCCCGAGCTTCATTTTGCTCCAAATTTAGCAGAAGAAATGCAACACTTTTATTTTTGTATAATTGTTTTTTTAAAAAGCAACATGAGACAAAAAATTGAGTCAAATCTTTATTGGTTCTTTCGAAATAGATTGACGCAGTTTCATATGTGATGATGACAGAAACGACCTTTTAGGTTCAGACAGTAAATCCACATGACTGAACGTTCTAGACGCATCCGCCATCTTGGTACAGTAAACGAAAGCAAGACTCACAGGTGAGTGTATGTTCATGTTTGTTTTTTATTTGTTGAGTCAATATTACAGATTGTTTGTAGTGATCCATAGACACAAACATGAATGTAAATATGATGTCATGACAGTCACGTTTGCTATAATTAATGACCCTCATCCTGGCTTTTAACGGACATGTGCCAAGATTGTGCCGTCCAAATGAGAAATCTACTCCAAACTCCAGCTATCATTTCACTTTTACGATGAACATGCAATGTGATGAAGAACGCATCAAACCTTCGACATGAGATTTGTGGTTTCCACAGTTTGGCAGAAGGTTGAACAGCACATGAAACACTGAGCAGGACTTTGTGATTAAATGAAACGTTCCAGGACTGATAGATCAGCGTTCATCTGTACGGTTCCTCATGCACATGCTCTATTGTGAATCTGTGGTCTGGTGGACGGCCAAATGGTGTTTCAGCGCTGGCAACCATTTACAAATTCCTTCAGCGCTCATTAGAAAAATCCGTCTGCCCGTTCTGTGGTTATGTTTGGGGTACTATTATATAGATCATTTTAAAATTGATTAAACCGAAGATGGTTTTTTGGACTTGTTTACTGAAAGACACAGAGATCATTGATAAACATTTGCTAAATGAAAATACAACAGCATGCATTGTATGAAAAAACCCATAAGAAAAATCACAGCTCAGATCTCTTTAATATCTCAATGATTTCTTCTAGACATCAGTGAGATTAAATGAAGATCAAAACTGAAACTTTAGTTTAAGTCTCGTGTTTGTCTCAGATATTTCTCATGAGAAAAGAGTCAGAAATCTCACAAATGTCTCTGTCATTAGAGTTTCAGATTGAACTCAAACATTTCTCATCAAATTTACCCAAATCCAGATTATTTCACCTCAACAATCTACATTCATTTACACCTTCATACACTCTTCATGTAGTTTAACAATTGACTTATTTGACTCAGATGACTGAGAAACATCTGAGACTAAGTTGACACTTAACTAAAAACTCCATCAAATCTCTTGAGATTAAAAAAAGAAACATCTAAGCTATGAAATATTCGGAGGATTGTACACGTATGTGACGCTCATCTCCACAAACATCACCACAGAGTTTGAAATGTATGAATGAAGAAGCGGATCTTACGGTCTCCGTTCAGTTCAGGTCTGATGTTGTTGTGTTTTTCTCCTCACAAACACACTTTTCCTTATATGTCCCTGAAATGAGTGATTGTGTGTGTGTGTGTGGTTCTCCTGTGCGCTCAGGGCAACGCTTGCGTGACTGTAGATCTTGAGGAGGGGCAGACCGGGAGACGGTGTGTGTCTGTGTGGAAATGAACTGCACCACATGGGCATCTGGAAAGCTATCATAGATTTTATAGCGTCCTGATGACGTAGAGCTCGTACCGGTGATTTAAAGAGAGGAGACTGAATCTAAACGTGATATATTCTCATTTACAAAATGTAATCTTGTGTTCTTTTAGATGTTGGTCCAGGTCTGCACGCATCAGACAGATGTCTGTCATCCCAACTGTCTGTCTCTCCATCAGTTCACTTCAGGATGAAAGAGCTGCTTTAGGGTTAAAGGTCAAACCTGAAGACACAACTATAGACAGTCTGAAGATCTGATGATCCTCATTCTTCATGACAGAAGACACAAGCTGCTTCCATCCATCTGTCTGTCATGATGAGGAGACCACGCAGATTAAATCTTCAAACACACACACACACGCATTCATTTACAAGACTTTTGCTGCGGTCATGTAAAGTATAATTATTATGCAAATAGTTTTTATCAACTTAGTACTTGAGAGACCACATGAAATATTTTAACTTTAAAAGTTTATCACACCATGCACGTGGCTATTTCACATAAATCAGTGAAGGTGAAATGGACACGGTATCTGTCAAATACATCCAGGTTTTTATTTAAAGTGTTTCTCCAGGTTGACATCAGGGTTATGGATGTGTCTGTACATATGTGCTCATATACTATCATCTTCATAAATCTTTCACACAGTGAAGTAGATAAATACGTCTTTGTCTGTCTGGAACTCTGTTCTAATAAACATCTGTTGTGCTTATATTCAGAGGTCTCATTATAAGACCACCCGTTAGTTCCTGCGAGGAGACATGAATTGGGAATAGAAGATTTTAAGAACAATTCTCATTTGTATTGTACGCTTGTCTTTCGGATGTGGTCGGCCGGGCCTTTGGGGTATCGTGGCGAAACAATACTGTGGGTCTATTGAAAGCATCGTCAGACAGACCGCATTATCTGAGCTCGCCGACGGCTTTATGTGCCTGATTTCACTCCGACATCACCGTCTTCATTTATTCAGGATAAAAACTCTGATATCTGCCCTTCAGATAGAGTTTTGGATTATTATTTGCATAAATAAAGGAACAGCTTGCTTGACAATCCTGTCATTGTTTTGTGAAACACATTTATTATATACTGTATATTCCCATATATCAGGAAAATAAGTGACAAATTAATATGTTCGGAGAAAAAAGGCTTTTCTGTAAATAAAATTTATAATTATTATTTCCTAAAATATATGGTACTATAATATAAATGTACTGTATATAATATAAAAAATTATTTAATCATCTAATTATTGTTATATAATCATATTAAATTATATATATGTTAATATACTCATATTTATTACATATAAATATAATACGACTTCGAAGACTTGAAAATTGAAAATGTATATATTTTTATAAAATTATACAAAATAAGAATGACAAACTGAAGACAAAATATTCTTAAAATTATAAGTCTATCCATTTAAAAAAAAGCAACACATACATACATGTACGTCCTCCACTGCTGGCGTGCGGTTAAAATCAGGTGAGGTCAAAGGTTAATCCACAACACACGGCTGAAAGTGCCAGACGCTTCATGAAAGTGTCAAGAATAATGTGATTTATTACTGTTTGCGTTTGGTTTTTAGTGTCTGTCCAGTTTGAAAGATTAAATTACACAACACATAAACTTCTGTTTTATCTCTGTATTTAATTCTACTTTATTCTCTTGACGTGACTTCACACTACATGTGTACAGGCCTAAAACATCAAGAACTTTCTGAAAGGTTTAATGGTGTAGCAAACTGCATCTTAACCATTCAGTTCATCTAATGTACTTTGGAGAAAATGAGTGCATGATTTAGTCACCAAACTTTATTTAGTCACGTCCTGTAATTAATATTTATTGTTCCATCATGCCATGAAACCAGCACAACCAGTAAATATCAATCACTGGCCCATTTTCCACTGGACGAGTTTCAGATTGAAAAGCCAAAACTTGTGCCGATGCTTTTCAGAGACGACTGTACTGGATCCAAATAAAGATGGAAAACTGAAATTAAGCTCTTGACATCTTCTTGTTAATAATGAGTCTGTTTTTCAGACAATCACTGACCAATTCACAGTTAACTGCTCTTTTATTTTCTTCACATCCATTACAGTACACAAAAATTAACCTTCTGTTTCAGCGTCTGGCAAAGAACTTAAGCAATTATTGACGTGCAATTGAACCCGCTGAGGGATTTGGGTCATAAACACTGGCCATTATTCACTTTTACTTAATCATCTTTTGAATCCTTGAATGAATTTCCATTGAATCATTGAATCTCGTACACAGTTAAATAGGCAACCGTGACCAATTCCTTCCTTTACATGAAAGAAATCGGCCAAAAGGTCCCGAGTAAAAACTGTACCTGAGATTAAAAACTATAGTACATGTTTAGGATGATCATATACAGTACGGCACATACATTATCAGATTGTAAAATGAATAGTTCTGGCATATTCAAAGCTATTGTAAAATGCCAAAAATCTCAAGTAGTTTGGCAACACAGTTTACAGCCAAGATTATGAACCTGAAGAACTGTTTATTAACATGGTGAATCATATTAAATGACACTAATTATTAAACTTTGGTGTTTTTTATCATACTGCGGTTGCTGGTGTTTGATAAAAGCTAAACATCACTTCCTAGGGTGGTACAAAGTTTACCGTGGTACTGCCACAGCCTTTTTGTGGTAAATTTGAGAAAGCAAAAGCAAACAAATAAAAAGTTTCAAAAAAGTCTACATATATTTTGAGGAAAGATGTGTTATGTAAATATCATATATTGGAAATGATTAAAACATTATCTCAGTGGAACTCTGTATGACCTGTGCTGCATAAAGCTGACCGCATTTCTCTGTGACCCGGCCCGAGAGGTCAAACACGCATCAAAACTCTCACGCATACTCGCATTCTCTCTCTGCAGCCGTGAGTTCACTTCCCCGGACAGAATGTGCCCTTCACACGGGCGACAGGCCAAAACAAGCATTGTGTCGCCTAACTAGGGTGTGAAAGCGGGGGGGATGTACAGCAACAGCCAAGAGGTGAGAGAGGAGCAGAACATGATCACGCAATGACCCGGCGATGTAAAAAACGACTACTTAACCTTACAGTCTAATAATACAACATCATAATAATACTGCACCTTTACTGAGTGGAATAGGAAGGAGCACACAACATGTCTTATGCATCGGTTAAAATGACCACACAACATGTCTAATGCATCGGTTAAAATGAGCACACAACATGTCTAATGCATCGGTTAAAATGAGCACACAACATGTCTAATGCATCGGTTAAAATGAGCACACAACATGTCTAATGCATCGGTTAAAATGACCACACAACATGTCTACCACAACATGTCTAATGTATCGGTTAAAATGACCACACAACATGTCTAATGCATCGGTTAAAATGAGCACACAACATGTCTAATGCATCGGTTAAAATGAGCACACAACATGTCTAATGCATCGGTTAAAATGAGCACACAACATGTCTAATGCATCGGTTAAAATGAGCACACAACATGTCTTATGCATCGGTTAAAATGACCACACATGTCTAATGCAAAATGACCACACAACACGTCTAATGCATCGGTTAAAATGACCACACAACATGTCTAATGCATCGGTTAAAATGAGCACACAACATGTCTTAATGCATCGGTTAAAATGACCACACACAACATGTCTAATGCATCGGTTAAAATGACCACACAACATGTCTAATGCATCGGTTAAAATGACCACACAACATGTCTAATGCATCGGTTAAAATGACCACAACACGTCTAATGCATCGGGTTAAAATGACCACACAACTAATGCATCGGTTAAAATGACCACACAACATGTCTAATGCATCGGTTAAAATGACCACACAACATGTCTAATGCATCGGTTAAAATGACCACACAACATGTCTAATGCATCGGTTAAAATGACCACACAACATGTCTAATGCAATGCGGGTTAAAATGACCACAACAACATGTCTACAAAATGACCACAACATGTCTAATGCATCGGTTAAAATGACCACACAACATGTCTAATGCATCGGTTAAAATGACCACACAACATGTCTAATGCATCGGTTAAAATGAGCACACAACATGTCTAATGCATCGGTTAAAATGACCACACAACATGTCTAATGCATCGGTTAAAATGACCACACAACACGTCTAATGCATCGGTTAAAATGACCACACAACATGTCTAATGCATCGGTTAAAATGACCACACAACATGTCTAATGCATCGGTTAAAATGACCACACAACATGTCTAATGCATCGGTTAAAATGAGCACACAACATGTCTAATGCATCGGTTAAAATGAGCACACAACAACATGTCTAATGCATCGGTTAAAATGACCACACAACATGTCTTATGTATCGGTTAAAATGACCACACACAATGCATCGGTTAAAATACCATGCATGTCTAATGCATCGGTTAAAATGACCACACAACACGTCTAATGCATCGGTTAAAATGACCACACAACATGTCTAATGCATCGGTTAAAATGACCACACAACATGTCTAATGCATCGGTTAAAATGACCACACAACATGTCTAATGCATCGGTTAAAATGACCACACAAACATGTCTTATGTATCGGTTAAAATGACCACACAACATGCCTTATGTATCGGTTAAAATGACCACACAACATGTAAGTTTATTTGCATATTAAAATATCATCTCATATTTCAGTTTAATGAGTAACATTAAACCACTGGTCACTATAAAGGGTGCTGTCTCAGACATATAGTGTGCACTACAATCCGTTTGTCCAATCTGGCACAGAGATGCATTCTGCACGTGTTTACCTCAATGTCTTCTAAAGAGAAAATCTTTTTGGCCTGTGATGTTTCCACATGTAAGAGCAGACACATGCCGTTCTCGTGTTTGGATGAGTTTAGGATGAGCGCTCGGTGACCCTGATCAGTGTCGTCCACTCCAACCGCAGCGTTCGGCTGAAAAGTGGAAAGTTTTCATCTGACAGCAGAGAAAAATGGAAAAAGTGAGAAAAAGAAACATTAGTGAGAATCACGGGTCAGTCCTTAAGAAATTCAATATTAAAGCTTACTTTTATGTGCAGACATACTGTTTAATACGCTCATTATATAAATATATAAACTTTAAAATGTCTAATGAACGAGGGCAACAACTGAACAACATTTTCCTCTACATCAGTGTTTTCCTATAAATAATAAACATCATCTGTCTGGACACACACACATACTACAGTATATTAATATAGCATATATTGTACAATATTACATAAAGCATCAATATTTCATCTTGCTCCAGAAATCACAGTTTCACAGGTCCCTCTTTATAGGTATATGATCAATCATTTAGATTTCCTTTGTTTACATCAAATCAGTTTAATAACTAATGCCCCACACGGTACATTTTAAATTCACTACAAAAAATCTGTTTAACCCAAAAATTTGCCAACCAGCAGAAATTTGAGTTTACTACACGAGGGATTTTAACTTTCCTATGACACATTAATCAAATACCTGGTCAAGCATTGTGTGTTAAATGCATTTTCATCAATAATTGCACTTACATCTCAACAGCATAAACACACAATCCTCAATCATAATGACAATCATCATTTCATCAACATCATTCATTTAAAAAGAACTCTAAATATAACCTTCACATAACAGTGAGAAAAACAACATCATAAATAAAGCCAGTGATCGTTTTTTAAAACGCTAACCAACAAATTGAACATGCCACAATGCATGCTGGGAAACTCTTCAGATTACAACGTTTGGCAAACTGGACAAACTTCTTTGTTAAAGTTATTAAAGTATATCATTTTTTACACAGTATGTTTCATAGAAAGGCTGAAGTGATTCATGCTTTTCATATCCTCATTTTATAGTTTAGTGAAGCATGTAAATGCAGATCTGATTTATTCACCAGATGAAAATGTATTTCACAGATTCTAAACCGCCATTATTATTCCAGAGCAAATATAGACTGCGAACACGAAATATTCAACAAATAATAAATGAAAAGATGAAATGCTAAAGATGTTTGTGTAATGCGGACCGTGATGCTATAAACAGAAGAAGAGAAAGAAAGTGACAGAGAGTCATAAGCACATGTTGGGCAACGCTGTAGAAACTCTTTCAGCGAAGGAAATGATTCATTATGTGAAGTGTCCCAGAGAGTAATTCAATTATAGCAGAATAATGGCTGACTTTCTAAACCATCTGTCACACACTCCCTCAGGAAATACAAGCGGATCAACAAGACAGAAGCAGACGAGAATCAATGTTTGTGGAAATCAGATCTGGAGCCAGAACGACTCGAGAGACTCGTGCGATGATGCGAGAGATGAAGCCTTGGATCACGAAACCTTGATTTTAAAGAACAAAATCCCTCAAGCTTTTACTGTCGCTGCATCACGACCGCTTGATGATGCCACATTTACAGCCTGTAAACAAGATTCAGAACAGACGCCGCCAGAAGCCGCCGGTCGACATTTACTGCACGCTTTCATCCCTGAATGAAGTCAAATCCTCAGACTGAGGAAGAAACGTGGAATGAAAGAGATTCTCCATTTACACAGTGGAAATGACTGTGGTTTGTCAGTGTGTGATATTCATCATTAAAGACACAGAGACCACCCGCGTTTACGGTCTTATCCCTGCTGAAAACTCAATTCCCATGAGTCTACATTTACATCTGCTTTAACCAAAAGCACATACAGTGCATTCATGTTATCAGTATGTGTGTTCTCATGACGTCGAATACAGATCGACATACAGAGAGAATCAGACGGTTACATCACTGTCATGTTATAAACCCAAACCCTGGACTTCCTCTGACCTCTGACCTTCAGAGAATAATGCATGTGTTTATATACATGTACTCTTATATAAAGAAAGACATATCACATTATAGTCTCGATCTACAGAACAGCTCATTATAATTGCAATATAAATTTGCACTTTTACAAATCTGAATGAGATGATTGACAGATGTACAGTAGCTGATATATGAGGAAACTCACACAAAGCTGATATATCATCAACATGAAACAGACAACAAAATGAGACTGAAATGAACATTAATGTTTGATGTCTGAAGGTAAATCTGCTACAAAAAGATACTTTGCCAATATAAATATGTAAAAATATCAGAGGAAAACTCATATTTTAATCAAGCTTCAGGATTTTCTCGGTTTCATAAGGAACCTTAAATATCAACAAAAGTTTCTTTGATATTTTAGAGTATAAAAAGGAAAGAACAAATGGTTCTTTAAATGAAAGGTTCTTTGTGAAACAAAGTAATGGTTCTTCTCTGGCTCAATATTTCATACAAAAACACATAATTGATCATGTAAACACTTCAATCTTAAATGCATTCAATTCAAACAATGTGGTTTAATAAAACCGATATTTTATTAATGGGCTGTTAAAGTTTATATGGAACAACACAATGCATTGAAGTAAACAGACCTCTTTTGGTGTTTTAAGGGGCTTGTTTATGAAAATATGTTAAAAATGGTCTTTAAAAACGGCAATAGTTTCTAGTAAATCATACATACCGGCTTGTATAACTGTGACATCAGAGTTGCGAGTCTTTCTGTTTTGTTGTCGCGCTCATTCACGTCAGTGCACTTCAGATAGCGACACCTACTGGACTTCAATTGTATTGCAAGTCATTTAGGAACAAGATCTTAACTCAAACTTAATATAATTGAATATATTTATAAAGTGCTTTAATGACAGTGCCCGGATGTGACACAGTCCTGCTAAAATGTGCATGTGCTCATTGCCTAAAAACAGCCCTGAGCTGTAAACAAACCTTTTGCATTTAAAACTTATATTTATTCTATTCTTATATAAATCCATAAAGACAACACACTAGATTTAAAAGGCATTTGTACACATAATAAAATCTCATAGTCAACAATTACATACAGCGTTTATGTCTATTACATACAACAACACAGCTGCTGGGTCTGTTTCATTAACCCCATAATATGAAACTATCAATCATTAACAAAAATGAATAAATGTGACTGTACGTGTTGAATCTTTCATTGATCTGGAGATGTGTAGTGGTGCATTGAGGAGCAGGCTGGAGATTTGTGTGTGTGTGCCTGTCAAAGTCCTCCTGCCAAATACAAATGAGCTAACCCAACTCAAATCGGGGTCATCTGGAAGCCATTTCTCGCCGTATTTTTTTCCTTCCCCGTCTCATTTTAATCTCCTCCTCCTCCTCCCAGGGGAGGTCGGGGCCCGGTGACCGGGATCTGTGCACGCTAGGCCGGTGTGGCACGCAACTCATCCTCGCACGCAAAAAAATCAATCTGATGTATTTTGCAGGATTTATCTGCAGAACACACGCATACAGAGGAATATAGAGCCATTCTCAAATCGAGAAATGGAAAATGTCATTATCACTAATACAATCATTACACACCTGAACATCTGCTGTTGTCAAAGTTTAACATTTACGTTCCTCACGAATTTACCGCCTGTCATTCAAACACTGATGACGATATCAGCTCATTGTGCCCCAAGGTGAAACACAACAAATCTAAAAATAACCACATAGTTTAGTTACCTCATCTTCTCTTCTAATGGGGACTAACAAATAAACAAACTGCTGTTTATATCAAGACAAGAAAGAGGACCATGTACTCTGCAAGACAAACTATATAGTGTTTTCTTTTACATTTGAAAACATTTTTATAGGATGCAAAAGTCTGAGAATGCATTAAAAATCTAGGATTCAAAATCAAGAATATTTTAAAAAGAATTTAATTAAAAAAACATGTAAAATGCAAAATAAAAAATAACAAAAAGTAAAATATGAGCAGATCTGTGACATTAGGAATGTAAACACACACACTTCTGCCGTCTGATTGGCTCTTGAACCTAAAGTCAAGCAGAGGTCAGAGTAAATGAGATGATGGTTTATGGGACCTGCACAAAGCAAATGCAAAATGTTTGTGCACAAATCTTCCTTCAGGCTTGTTTCCCTGGTTTTAGATCAGACCTCAATAATTCAATAAAGTTACCGGACTGAGTCATAGATAGCCTGTTTTTGTATTCTGAGAGCTTTGATGAGATTTATATAATAAAAACAAAATGTTCATGCACCTTTTATATAAAGTGACTTACAGTGAGTTAACCTAATAATTAATAATTGAGCTACAGGAAGGCATTTAGTTCAGAAAATAATTTTTTTATAATTCTGTGTTGAAGAATTCACCACATCTGACTCATCATCATGACACAAACTTTAATAAACTCCCATCTACTTTTAACATGGTCAAGATGGCGCTAATGAGTCATGAACTATTATAGAGAGAGAGAGAGAGAGAGAGAGAGAGAGAGAGAGAGAGAGAGAGAGAGAGAGACAGAGAGAGAGAGACAGAGAGAGAGAGAGAGAGACAGAGAGAGAGAGAGAGAGAGAGAGAGAGAGACAGAGAGAGAGAGAGAGAGAGAGAGAGAGAGAGAGAGAGAGAGAGAGAGAGAGAGAGAGAGAGACAGAGACAGAGAGAGACAGAGACAGAGAGAGAGAGAGAGACAGAGACAGAGAGAGAGAGAGAGAGAGAGAGAGAGACAGAGAGAGAGAAAGAGAGACAGAGACAGAGAGAGGTGAGGTCTTTTTAGTATGTGCACTTCTAGCACCAGATTTATTTCAGTTGTGGATCAGCACTGGTGTCTGATCTATATTCACGTTAGTTTAATAACACCAGTTATTAACGGCCTAAACGGCCTGTCGGACCCCCATCCTCCCCACCCGGGGCCGTGCGTGACAGTAGCTCACTGAAAAGTGGAAATGAGTGTAGTAAACAGTGATTAGCTCCAGACCGGGATCAGCCCCTGTCCACCGTTCCTGCCAAGTCCTTGACCTTTCTGACCCGACAGCCCCCCAGAGTCGGCCTGGGGTCACGGCCAGCCTTTCACAGCCAGGTTAAAGAGAATAATCACAGGCAAACACGCCAGCCTCACGCAACACACACACACCAGCTCACCGCAAATCTGGCTCTTATTAGTGCGGCCGCTGATGTGAGAGACCATATGTGTGCGTGTGCAGACAATCATGAGATTCCAGAGCAAACACATATATAAGCATGATATATACCAGCAGATGTGTGTTTTATTATGTCAGTTTACTGTGAACAGGTCTTACAACCACACAGTGAAATGTGAGTCTTGTACAATGATTGAACACATATTTTTGCATCAATTCTTGATTTTCATGTTTTAATAAAGAAGATTATGGTACATTTAATTGCAAATATTGCTTAAAAAACTTCTATTTGGCCTGGTTTACATTGCCGTGATTTATTATAAAATTAAAATCTTTCCATGAGCTTTTAATACTTGTGAATTTAGATTTTATTGGTAAGATCTTAAACAATTTCCAGTGACTTTATGAATGCTTGTTATTAAACTTCAGATAGTTGCTTCAGAGGGCTTCTTAATAATATATTGAAAAATGATATAAGAAAGCTCAGAAGAAAAAAACAAGATTAAAGATTGAAGATTAGAAAAATGGTTCATTCATCTTGAGCACCAAAACATAAAAACAAACACCAAAGCTAAAGTGGGACACATCAACTAAACAAAATCAATATTTAATTCATTGTATACTAATAAGAGATAATATTAAATAATACTGTTATTGTAATCTTCAAAATAAAGGTTCTTTGGTAAACCAAAAATAGTTTTTCAATGATATCACATGAAAGCAAATCACATCAGATTGTAACTGGCTGTTTCTTTTCTCTCCTCATTGAGAATCGGAGTTTAGCACAGTCAGAAAAAGTGATGCTATCAGCAAGAAATCAAGGCTACTGTCTGTAGAGCTCTGGAAACACTACAGTTCTGCAATTACAGTCATTAGATCCCTGCACAAATAAACTCCTCCTGCTGAGGTGATTTCCTGCCTGCGCTCGCAACACAATCATTTGACATCAGGAACATTTAGTTCTACAGCTTAAATCCTAATTCATTCAGTGCTTTTGAGATTTCACAAATGTAACCAGATAAAACATGAGAGGATAAAAATAATTCAATGTCCAGTTTATGCCGCTATAATGATATTACCAATCGCCAAAGTAAAAACTTAATCGATTTGACACTTTTGAATGTTTTTCTGGCTCATATTCATCTAAATAAATACAAACAGAAGCTATGAGAAATTCACACATGGCAATCCCATGACATGCAGGTTTTATGTAGAATAAATTGTATTCTGAAAAAGGATCTGCTTTACTGCACATTATGAAAAACATGCTTGCAATTAATTTCTCTTTCCTCACAAAAAATAAACACATGTAAGAAATGATTCTGAATCTGTGTGGAGAAACTAGCTGATAGAGACTTTGGCACATTTTCTGATGAGATCAGACACAACAGAACACCATGTACCATTTACATGTATACAGAACATGAAATCCTGCTCCTGTTAAGCTCATTCACAAAATGTTGAACAATGTCGACATCTGTACAAAGTCAATTGCTTGTACTTTGGTCTTTTGATTTAATACATAAAAAGGATATTTTTTCTTATTTCATGATGCATTTCGATTTTCCTCATAATTGTATAACTTCAAACAAGACAACTGCAACAATAAATAAATATAAACAGTTATAAAACAGATAAAAAGGTTTTTTGCATAATGTATATTTTTATAATATTTCGAATGTATAGTAAAATAAATGTTAAACAGACGTATTCCTATACATTATATTATTTACACAATGCATGTAATTTATACACATTATGTAATCATTTCTAACTGTTATAAAACAATCCTCACGATAAAAGTTTCTGTTTTTGACTATTGCATCAGGATTAAAATAATGTGCGTAATGCTGCGCAGAGCAGAACCTGAAGCGTCTCCAAAAAATAAAAGTGCGCACTCGCCAAACCGAATATATCATCACTTCAACGCTTAATACACACACGAAAATTTTGCACTTTCTTTGTAGGATCCCACTATAAATGCACAAAACATCCAGAGCGCACGAATGCACAGTTAAAAGATGGGATTTGACGCATTATTTTCACGCCAGGGTCGGAGAGGTTTGTGTCCCGGTTGCGCAGCTGAATCTCCGCGTTCGGTTCAGACCATCTCTCGGAGTCTCTGCAGCTTCCACAATGGGAGGAGTGACTGAGTCCGGCCCCCTGTGTTACAAACATATATAAAAGACACTGGTGAAAGAAAGCAAGCTCAGAAAAGCATGTGAGCTTTAACTAGAAAGGTAAAAGCAGAGCAGAAAACTCCAAATGAAATGCAAGACAAATTTTAACTGTAGACTGATTTACCTGTTAGTGATTTTTGCAAACTGATGCTTTGAAATGGAAGAGTTCTCATTGTGATCTTTGCCTGCAGAAAGAGAGGAATACATGACTGATTTACACAGATTTTGCTTCATTTTTTAAATAGAAAAATCTCATGCAAAATATTTGAGCCGAACAAAAGCAATTTATATTCAGAATGGAGCTGACTGACACCGAGTTTGGACTGCAGGGTAGCAGCAGCATTAAGGAATGGACCGGTCAGGTCCAGCCGGCTCTGATAGCATCATTCATCATCCTCTTCTTCATGGAGGCGTGGCTGTGGGTCAGGAACATCACGTTTAAACGAAGGCTGCCAGGCCCGTTCGCCTGGCCCGTGGTGGGAAATGCCATGCAGCTGGGACAAATGCCACATATTACTTTTTCCAAGTTGGCAAAAAAGTACGGAAACGTTTACCAGATCCGACTGGGCTGCAGCGACATAGTGGTGCTGAACGGAGACGCGGCCATTCGACAGGCTCTCATTCAGCGTGGCACTGAATTCGCTGGCCGGCCGAATTTTGTGTCGTTTCAGATGATTTCTGGAGGTCGAAGCTTGGCGTTTAGTAACTACAGCAAACAGTGGAAGACGCACCACAAAGTTGCCCAGTCCACTTTGAGGGCGTTCTCATCGGCCAACAGCAAAACCAAGAGAACATTTGAGCAGCACGTGGCGGGAGAAGCCATGGACCTGGTCCAGATGTTCCTCAGGCTCAGCGCAGATGGACGAGATTTCAACCCTTCCCACGAACTGACAGTCGCCGCCGCTAACGTCATATGTGCTCTGTGCTTTGGGAAACGCTACGGTCACGACGATCCAGAGTTCAGGACTCTCCTGAGCCGTGTGGATAAGTTTGGAGAGACGGTAGGAGCCGGTAGCTTGGTTGATGTCATGCCTTGGCTGCAATCTTTTCCCAACCCGGTGCGGAGCGTCTATCAGAACTTCAAGAACCTCAATGATGAGTTTTTTGCTTATGTAAAGGACAAGATCGTGCAGCACCGTGACACCTATGACCCCTGCGTGACCCGTGACATCAGCGACGCTATCATTGGGGTCATTGAGCATGGAAAAGACAGCACGCTGAGCAAAGACTACGTGGAGGGGACGGTCACCGATCTGATCGGAGCGGGTCTGGACACCGTCTCCACCGCCCTGCACTGGATGCTGCTTCTGTTGGTCAAATATCCATCAATCCAGATCAAACTCCAAGATCAGATCGATAAAGTGGTGGGCCGTGACAGACTCCCCTCGATGGAAGACAAAAGCAGTCTGCCTTACCTGGACGCGTTCATCTACGAGACCATGCGCTACACCAGCTTCGTGCCGGTCACCATACCTCACTCCACCACTTCAGACGTCACCATCGAGGGTCTCCACATCCCCAAAGACTCCGTGGTGTTCATCAATCAGTGGTCCGTCAACCACGACCCTCAGAAGTGGAGAGACCCGCACATCTTCGACCCGTCCAGATTCTTGGATGAGAACGGAGATCTGGATAAGGACCTGACCAACAGCGTGATGATATTCTCGACGGGTAAGAGGAGATGCATTGGCGACCAGATCGCCAAGGTGGAGGTGTTTTTGTTTCCGGCCATCTTGCTGCATCAGTGTTCGTTCGAGAGCAAAGCGTCGCAGGAAATCTCTTTGGACTGCTCGTACGGTTTAACATTGAAGCCTCTTCATTTCACAATCTCAGCCAAACTCAGAGGAAAACTTCTTGGCTTGGTGTCTCCAGCATGACTTCTCGTGACTGAAGGAAAGAAAATATTGCAAATGTATATTCAACATAACAATGAGTATTAGTGAATCTGCACTGAATGATGTAGTATTATGTATATTTAACAAATATTTACACAGGTTATATATGTTTGTAATAATTGTTTTAAAAAAAAAATCCATGGAATGTGTTGTCAGATGCTTAAATCTCTTTAGCAGGACTGTTATTGTATAATCATTTAAAATACAAGATTGCAATATGTTTCTAGTCAAATCACAAGCCACTGTATCAATGATTATGATATAATATCATGCAGTGGTTTGTTTTGTGGATAATGTGTTACAGAAGAACAGCTGTTTCTCTTTTTCATCAGCTTGATTCATTGTGATGCAGAATTTGCACAGCAGTGCACATAACTATGTTTACAGGAAATACGCATGGTTATACAGTATACTGGTCTGATTATAAGCTTCAGGAATTTTAAAGCGTTTATATTTCACAGTTAGCCTCTATAGATACTATTAATTATCAAATAAGGCTTTGTATGTTTTAAATATGAATCTGTGCAATAACGGTGTTGCTATAAACTTGATGATGAAGGTCTTCAGTGTCCCGCTCTTCATCACGATGTCATCGTGAAGCTTCTCTCAAATCCTCCTTCATGTATATAACCTGCAACGAAATATTACAGCAGTGAAAATTAGAAGTATTTCCAGGATGTTTTTATATTGTATTATAAACATTATGGTGATGTTTACACTGAACGTTTGTAGAATTAAAGTGCATGTCTTCAGGAGTTTATACCACTTATTTGGAAATAACATTTTTATTCAGCTATTTTTAGATTATATATGTTTTTTACTCGAGGTAAATAAGCTACATGTGGACTAAATAAAGTGCTGTTTAAACGTGAAGATGTTGTCAATCTCTCTGCTTGTGACCAAAATGATTTTAATTCTGTAAGAGATGCTTTACTGAAACACACACTTTAGTCTTTTTATCTGAATGATCTGCGTCTGTCCGTTCTCATAAACATTCACTGTAAAACAAATCTTTGCTGCCTTGAAAGTTTAAGTTTAATCAACTTTAACTCAATAGTTTATATCTTGGTCTGTAGTGAGTTTCCATAACTTAGGCTATAAAAATAAGTTGAAATTTATTTTAATGACTTAAAATAATGTAAAACCTGTTTATAGTCAAAGTGACTGTAATTAATTTTAAGTAAATAATATCTTGTTGCATTTAGTCTTTTGGTTGTGTAGAAACATCTTTAAGGTGAATTTATCTTCATTATTTTATCTCATGATAAACACACACAGATTTAATTTAATGCGTGTCCGGTCTTTGATTTAAACATGATAAAAGCTCAAAACCTTCACGAGTTTCAGCGTGTTTTTCAGAAACATTTATCTGTGATCACAAGTGTGATTTAAAATGCAATGAAATCCCATTAAAGCACACTTAAATCATTTGTATTAATACATTTCTAAACAAAAAACAAACTAAAATAATAGTCAACTCAGTACTTTAATACAAACAATCTCAAAAATACACAGAAAGCACCACAGATCAAACTTTATTTAACACAATGATTTAATAGTATTTTTTCAGCCGGACACAGAAATCACAGGTGTGCTTCATCACATTAACTAACAGAGAGATGACAGGTGTAGATCATCACATCAGCTATAGACAAACGTGTTCTCCTCTTCATGATATCTGTGAATGTTCATTTGTTCTTTACGCTTCGGTTTCGGAGAGCAAACGAGTTAAAACTCAATTAAATGAACCACTTTAGAGATATAAAACACAGGGTTCAGACTGAAACATGTGTCTGTCTTCCCATCCAAGACTCAGAATAATAGACATTTATCTAATCCGCATTTAATTTGCTAAATCAAACAGAAACCTTTAGAGTTTGGCAGTATCATGGAACTGTCAGAGACAGAGGAATGGAGTTTACAGATCCATCCAGCTCTCATTATATCCTTCATCATCCTCTGCTGTCTGGAGGCTTGTTTCTGGGTCAGAAACCAAACACTAAAGAAGAACCTTCCAGGGCCTTTTGCCTGGCCGCTTGTGGGTAACGCCATGCAACTCGGTCAAATGCCCCACATCACCTTCTCCAAACTGGCAGAGAGATATGGAAACATCTACCAGATCCGACTGGGAAGCAGCGACGTTGTGGTTTTGAACGGAGAGGCGGTCATCCGTGAGGCGCTGCTCCAACACAGCGCAGAGTTCGCTGGCAGACCGGACTTTGCGTCTTTCCGGTCCGTATCTGGAGGAAAAAGCATGACGTTCAACAGTTACAGCAAACGGTGGAAGATCCACCGTAAAATAGCTCAATCCAGCATTCGTGCCTTTTCATCAGCAAACAGCCAAACGAGGAAATCCTTCGAGAAGAACATTACAGCCGAGGCCGTGGAACTGATTCAAGTGTTTCTGAGTCGAAATGGTCAATATTTGAATCCCTCTCATGAACTGACGGTCGCGGCCGCTAACGTTATTTGCGCTCTTTGCTTTGGGAAACGTTACGGACACGATGACCGAGAGTTTAAAGCTCTCCTGTGCAGAGTCAATAAGTTTGGTGAGATCGTAGGTGCTGGAAATTTGATAGATGTCATGCCCTGGTTACAGTCTTTCCCCAACCCGGTGAGGAACGTCTTTCAGATCTTTAAGGACCTCAACAATGACTTCTTTTGTTTTGTTAAATGTAAAGTTGTTGAACACCGACAAACCTTTGACCCCGAGGTCACCAGAGACATGAGCGACGCCATTATTAGAGTGATGGATCACGTTGACGCGGACACGGGTTTAACGGAGGCTCACGCGGAGGCGACCGTAGCAGATCTGATCGGAGCGGGTCTGGACACCGTCTCCACCGCCCTGCACTGGATGCTGCTTCTGTTGGTCAAATATCCATCGATCCAGATCAAACTCCAAGATCAGATCGATAAAGTGGTGGGCCGTGACAGACTCCCCTCGATGGAAGACAAAAGCAGTCTGCCTTACCTGGACGCGTTCATCTACGAGACCATGCGCTACACCAGCTTCGTGCCGGTCACCATACCTCACTCCACCACTTCAGACGTCACCATCGAGGGTCTCCACATCCCCAAAGACTCCGTGGTGTTCATCAATCAGTGGTCCATCAACCACGACCCTCAGAAGTGGAGAGACCCGCACATCTTCGACCCGTCCAGATTCTTGGATGAGAACGGAGATCTGGATAAGGACCTGACCAACAGCGTGATGATATTCTCTGTCGGGAAGAGAAGATGCATTGGAGAGCATGTCGCAAAAGTTGAAGTTTTTCTGATCGCTGCTGCATTACTGCATCAGCTGAGATTTGAGCCTGATCCTTCCCAGGATTTGACTTTAAACTGTTCTTATGGTTTAACACTTAAGCCCTTTTATTATAAAATCTCTGCCAAACCCAGAGGAAAGTTATTAAGTGAGCTTTCCCATTCCTGATACACTACACTATGATGAATCAGGTATGTACTAAAACAATATGAAACTAATGTTAATTTACCTTTAACACAGAATTCTTCTTAAAGAAATACAAATTCTGTCTTCATTTATTCATTCTCATGTCATTAAATCCTGTATATCACTGTGTGTTGTTTGATTACCAACATTCTTCCAAATATCATCTTTTTCTTCTCTGCAAAAAGAAAGAAAGTCATACAGGTTTAAAATAACATGAGGATGAAGAAATGATGAAGGCATTGTGATTTTTAGGTAAACTGTCCCTTTAAGTACCTGTATTCAACATACAATGAACAGAGATTTTATTAATACTTCATACTTTGTTTGTATGGGTGTGTGCATATCAAATCATTCTCAGCTTTCAGATTTGATCATTTACTTGGAAAAATAGCTATTTTAAAAAATGTGTTTTTAGCAGCTTTGAGGTAATTGTTATTTTAGGAATATTAGGACAACTTTCTTATTGTATCCAAGTGTAATTTTTCATAATAACAAGCCAAATTAAACAAGTTTGTATAAGCAAAACCACAAAAACAAAACCACAAATCTGTCATCACGAAACTACAAATGTTTTTTAATAGTAAAACTGGCTGCTTGTGAACTGTCAATAAAAATGTGTCGTCTCTTTTATATGAACATTGTCTTTTATATTTTTCATTTTTACATCAAGTGACTTTTGTTGTGTCTGTTTGATGTTGTGCTCGAACACACTTTGACAAAATGCAGATTGTACATCTGACTTATAAGTATAAATGTATTATCTCATTTGGTTTCTATATCAGAAGTACCTGATCAGAGCTCATGTGAACGTGCAGCACAGCGGCCCATGTGCGTCTCAGAGGGAGTTTTACATTTACACGGTTTAATTCAGAGCAGACCAACACACGGCCCGTCATGATACCGCAGCGATCTGGAGGACGGCCAGACATGACGGGCCGTGCAGGATGATCTACTGCACACCACACACGCACGGAGGACGTGTCTCTGTGATAAACCTCCACACTGAAAGACTGTCTTTCTTCAGGACCGCCGGACACCAGTTCAGTTCAGCCAGACGGGAAAAACTAAACATTCACATCAGTACATGTGTGGAATATGTACACCACAACTAACCTCATGAAAACAGATGTATATGGAATTAAATTACACTAAAATATCACAAAAGTATAATTGGAACCATTGAGGTATTTTGATTTTGTGAAACGGTGTTACTCAACAAAAACTTTTATTTTTTCTCACAGAGCAAAAAATAAGTAATTCTTAAGGGAAGAAACCTCTGGATCTGTCAGTAAATCTTACGGCTCAATAATTTAACAGATGTGACGCAACGTGTATAAGATCTATAATTATTTGTCAGACGCAGTGAAATTCTGGTATATCAGCTTACTGGAAACTGAGCAGGTCTGCTTTAGTAAAGAGTATATCTTTTTTCATCACTTACCTGAAGTATTGAAGTGTTTGGACCATCAGCATCACCCACAGCATCATGACATGGTCAAGCATCACTCATATTCTCCACACTTTTCTAAAATATTAGGAAAAAAAACATTGTGTTTATTAAAAGGTTCCTTCATGTGAGGTGTGCATGAGATCAGTCTAAAGTGACCTGATGGAAACACAACGGCAGTAAGTGAAGACTGTAACTCACTGAACTCTGTAATCTAAATGTTTATAGTTTGCAGGATTTTAGCTGAAATGTTTTTCCCTGACATAAGAGAACCGGAGCCTGTAAATGCATACACACAAACACACACGCTCAGAAACTATATACAGACATGAGTACAAGTGTCTGTTCACACGCATCCTTTACCTGACTGTATGAAAGAGACAAACAAACAAACAGAGAGAGAGCAAGAGAGAGAGAGAGAGAGAGAGAGAGGAGAGAGAGAGAGGAGGAGAGAGAGAGAGAGAGAGAGAGAGAGACAGAGAGAGAGAGACAGACAGAGAGAGAGAGAGACAGAGAGAGGAGAGAGAGAGAGAGAGAGAGAGAGAGAGAGAGAGAGAGAGAGAGAGAGACAGAGAGAGAGAGAGAGAGAGAGAGAGAGAGAGAGAGAGAGAGAGAGAGAGACAGAGAGACAGAGAGAGAGAGGGATAGAGAGAGAGAGAGAGAGAGAGAGAGAGGAGAGAGAGAGAGAGGAGAGAGAGAGAGAGAGGAGAGAGAGAGAGAGAGAGAGAGAGAGAGAGAGAGAGAGAGAGAGAGAGAGAGAGAGAGAGAGAGAGAGAGAGAGAGAGAGAGAGCTCATCATTCCTGATTTGTCATTTTAGATCAGTCTTGATAATGAGATAATGAAAGAACAAAAGAACTGGCAGGTAAAACATCAACTACTATAAAAATGTCTCTCGATGGAGAAAAGAATAACCGTCCTGATCAGTCGAATCTGAAATGCAGTAAACCCATTAACTATTATATAAATAAGCAGTTTTGCACTAGACCTTATGGCTCTATTAGAGAAGTGAGAGCCATCAAACACGCCGGCAGAGCTGCACAGACTCAAACGCTCTAACTGGAATTACCAAGCAATGGGATTTTATTACCACACCAATTTAAAGCTTTCCATTCACGACAAACACACACATACACAACAAACAAGAGTTCAGGGATGTTCTCCGGACCGGACCGTTCCTGGAACTTTGGTTTAGCTCATCTGGAAAAGTAAAAGCCCAATGATGCTGGATTCACATGGAAGAGAAAATAATTCCTCTCCACGGAATTACATCAGCAAGTGACAAACAAGAAAACATGCCAATCACAAAAAAACAACTGTGTCTGGCAATAGGAAACGGAGAAATGGGAGTCATATGACATCAATATTCACCAATCAATCTCACCTCATAAAATAAAAATGAGAATGTATTTCATTACAGTTATTATGAAGCTTTTGGGTAAAACAGATTCTTTCAGGACTAGATAAAGTTTCTGCGCTGATATCACAGGAATAATAAATTATCATAGTAAAAGTCTGTTACAGTAACCGCTGGAAGCTGAAAATAAAATATTTACTAAACACAGAAGATTGGGTTAAACTTTATACATTACATCAGATCTAATGATCTAATGTGAAATGTTATCTAAAGTATCACTAACAAAAAATAAAAGTACATTTTAAATACATGAAAGACATTTTAACAGTAAATCTTTCCATTTAACATTATTAATAGCATAACTTATTTTTACCAAACACTTTATTAATGGCATCTTTGAAACTTTGCCTCCATTTATTTAACTTTATTGTCTCCTAATATTTGTAAGTCGCTTTGGATAAAAGCAGTCAGCTAAATGCCTAAATGTAAATGTATGTAAATGTTTATTTCTCACAATTGCTCAAATGATCGTTTAAAAAAAAAAATGTTGGTATAAAAACATAATTCTCGTTATTGTTAGCAAATATGTATCTAGAAGATATTTTATTTAGCTGGTGTGTTCAAATAAATGAATAAAATATATTAAAAATAATTCAATCTAATAATTCTATTTCCTATCCTTTAACTGTAGGTCAACATGTTGGACCGTCTGAACAAACAGATCCATGTGCTTGAAAGCGAACTTTAGAAAATTAAATCCAACATGGCAATTTATTAATCATTCCTGTGTCATTCATTCTGTTTCATTTGAATAAATTATTTTAATATTTTAGTTTTGAAACGAAACTAAAAGGCTCTTTAACTATGCAGAAATCTACAGAAAAATATTTATTATTTACTCATTGTTTGATTATATGTTTTATCTTTTTTCTGAAATAGTATTTCATCTCATACTTTCTCCTGCAGCATATGCAGCGGCCGGGTCGATTCAGGAAATCTGTTTAAGGTTCATGAAGATCTGTAGATCCTAAACGGAGGAAGGGTTAAACCCAACAGCGCTTATGGGAATGACCTAACAAACAGAGCGTTCTGGAGACATGGTTTACACAGCCTAAGAGAATTACACTGTTCATACAGCGGTCCGGCCCACGGCCGCTCAACTTACTGAAGAACGGTTTTAAAATAAAACTCAAAGGCAGTAAAGTTAGTAAACAGGATGATCTCTGAGCTTCTGTTTGCTCTTTATCATTGCTTTTTCCCCTCATAATCACGTGTTTTTGCTACGATTTACATTGTTTGAATTTATACGAATTAGCCACCTCATAAACTATGTACAAATTCTCATGAGACCAGGTTGTCCGTGCCATTTACAATAATGCCGCAGCTCTTATCTGCATTTGTCTGGTGTTGTTTATTATTTATCAGAAACATCTGAGAGACAGCGATACATCAATGATTCAATTTTCCTTGAAGATGTCATTCGGTGAATAAAGTATGAGGTGGTTCATTAGACCGACAGCGAGTCAGATCTCATTCAGCTCGCTTTATAAATGTAAAAATCACATCAGCAGTCACGACGAGGGCAGGTGACTGAGACGAGCCAATGAGACGCCAGTAATGTTGTCAGCGAGCGCTGTGGAGACGTGGTGTCTGCTCTAATTCTCTCAGCAGCAATGGTGAGACCATTAAGAGACTCTTGCACTTTGGCTGACTCGCCAACCGACGAGGCCTCTTTCCCCCCATCAAATCTCTATCCAAATGGGTTTCTGGGGGTGAGATCCTCCCCGGGGTAGCGCTTGGTCATGCTGCCAGTCCAAATAAACAGCGTCTGCTCCCTCTGGAAACACACCAGTACCAGAGATCTAAAGCTGTGGGGAATACTGGTTTGATTAAACGGGTGTATTTTTGAGGGATTGGGATTCGGGGCTGTTCGGATATCTGTTGAGAGAACTGGGCCAGAAACATGTTCTATATGAACAGAAACACGTACTATACATAAAGCATGAAACCTCAGTTCTTCATGTGGACGATCACATGTCCGTGACCCTTTATCTGAAGTGTGTCTCAATCATACGGCTGTTGACCTGCAAGAGAAGATGAAAGAGAAAATACAGCAGTATACATAGATGGCATTCATGAGACATTATACATTTGCATGATGAATTATAGCCAATCAATCAGTGAGGTTTGCTATAACAAATCATACAATAACAAGCAAAAATATCCCTTAGACTTAAACAAGATTGTAGAACTAGATTGTATAACATAAACTTTGCAAGCGAGTGAGATTTCAGTATAAAATCAAACATTTCTCATTAAATGTTTTTAATTTTAAATGATCTGAACAAATCAAATCTTTTAGATTGATACTCTTACAATCTTACAGCTGTTCCGTGGGAACCGTAATAAGTACATTAGTAAAAACCCACAAATCCAAGTAAATCAGATGTGTCTGAAATAAAAAATACAAATCTTGACCGATGGCTCTGGTGTTCTGATACTTAGAGGTGTCTGTCTATTTGTTTAGAAAGGGTTTACAAAAACATGGATCTCTCTCTCTCTGTGAGATTTAACAGCTGTTAAATCAATTATAGAGTCAAACCGCAGGAGACTCTCTCTCTCTCTCTCTCTCTCTCTCTCTCTCTCTCTCTCTCTCTCTCTCTCTCTCTCTCTCTCTCTCTCTCTCTCTCTCTCTCTCTCTCTCTCTCTCTCTCTCTGTCTCTCTCTCTCTCTCTCTCTCTCTCTCTCTCTCTCTCTCTCTCTCTCTCTCTCGACCCCTGCATACAGTACATACAGTATTAACTACATCACCTCGTTCCTCTGGATGTTCCTCTGGTTCCCTTCAAAGAACCAGACTGCCTGTAAACTTTCAGGAAACTATAAAATTTGAACAACTCATTGAAATAAAAAAATATTTACTTGTTTGTTTTTCATTAGCCAGTTATTAGCCAGTTTTTGTTTGTATCATTATGACAAATAAACAACATTTTGTATGCTGAAATACAAAAACTAGTGATGTCACACCTCATTATGCTGTGACCTGCTTTTAGAAATAATTATTTAATTTTACTGAGTGACATAATTTGAGCACATGGCTTAAACATCTATTTTACCAACTATATCAGTAATTATTATTTTCATTTAAATCAACCACAAATGTAATATTCAATAGAGAAAAATCCATGCAAAATGTTTTGCCTTAATGCACAAAAACACTGACCATCATGATACACATTTGGATCCATAATTTCTGTGTTGTGTTTGATGTGCAGCCATCATGCCAACATGATTTTGACTTGCAAAATCTTGTTTATTGCTAAATAAAACGTTTCATTTGGAAGAAAACAGTTGATTTAAAAACAGACTGTTGATTTAATCCCATAAAAGTCCAGTTTTATTAGCTAAAGCAACGAGGTGTATTTCACACTGGGACACATCCAGAAGAGTTTGGCAGAACGAGTTACATTAATTCATATTAAAACCAGTACACAGTTCTGTGAAATAAATAAATCATGTATTACAGTAAAGATTATAATAGCCTGAATCCTCAATTACAGGAACTGCCCTTTACGGAGATTGAAGTGATTTTACAGATGTTTTTAGAGAATATAACAGAGTTACTGGTTCTGAAGAAGACAATGGGATTGTGTTAAATAAGATCCTGAAACAGAACAGAACTGAAAAACAGATCCTGAAAAAACAGAACAGAACTGAGACAAGAAGTAAAAGAAAGTTCTCAATATCAACATTTCTCATCAAATGTTCTCAAAGATCCAGATGATCTAAACAAATAACCTTTTAGAGCTCTACTGTATTTTTAAGCTCTCTTACTGTTGCTTGATAAAACTAAAAATCATCGTGTAAATCATGAACATTACAGTATCTGTAGCACCTGCACCAAACATAAATGTGCATGTAAGATATCCCTAAAGCTTACTGCAAACACCTGATTCATTTACATTTATACATTTGGCAGGAACTTATCCAAAGTGGCTTACTGTGCATTATTAAATAATTATTTGTATGTATGTGCAATATGGGATTGAATCTATGACCTGAGCTACAGGAAAGAAATATATATATATACACATAAAAACAGACCCATAATATATATTATTTAACTGGAAAAAAAGTGTAAATTTTCATCTCGAGTCAGTACAGAGTTACTCCTGCCGTCTGAATATTTACACAAGTAGTTAGAAGAACAATAATCTAACAATCCAATTTTCAGGATCATTTTCTTATTGGACCACGACAAACCAGGCTGTAGATAAAGGTTCATTTGCACAAAGCAAGGCAGAGCCATTTCCCATAATGCAATCTGCCTGACCTAACCGTCCATTTCTACTGTGATAAACTAAAAAAATCTTTAAGATCCACGTCTTGATTCAATTGAATCAAACCACATCAATTTTGGCTTAAGTTAAGCACATTTCAAATGAGCTCATGTCACACAAACGTGTACCTATTTTACATTCAGCGTATGTCAGAACACACAGAAGGCAAATCCATCTGTAAAACCGTCATCGGGTTTCTCAAATCTCTCTAGAGATGCACCAGATGCCAATTCAAACAGTCCCAATCCAAAGGTCAAAGGTCAGCCACTGGGACTGGTGTTTCGCTGGAGGTCAGGAACACCATTACAAGACTCTAATGACTCCGCAGGATTGAGTTATTAAGAAATAAGCCGGGAAAAGAGAGCCTATCCCACCCCAGAGGTCCAAATCCTGACACCTGCGAGAGGTCCAAAACACCCCCCCGCTCTACCATCGTGCTTTGCGGTTTGGGTCTCCGGCCAATTCATACAGTCAGAGCGACACGGAGGTCCAGAGGTTTTCCCAAGAGCTGCAGGGATACGTGACGGAGCGCATGCAGCGTGATGGGAGGAGAGACGAGGACTCCTTAAATTACAGTAAATACAGATTGAGCAACATCATCACTACAGAAGACAATAGCTGCTCTGTGAAAGAGCCGCCCCACATGTGTCCACTTCACACACACACGCATTATACAACTGGTTTGTCTGTGGTAAATTCACCGAATAAAATATCAAGGTTCAAAGTTTTATTGGATGAACTTTAAATAATATGCAACGTATGAATGTATTGAACTAGAAAAGGATTTTACTGAATTGCAATAAGGATACAGTCAAGTAACACTTAATACTAGGGGTGGGAATCTTTATGTACTACGCGATCCGATCCGATTCTGGGACTCACGATCCGATCCCAAAACGATTCTTCATATAATTTTTATGCTTTTTGTTTATAGTTAGAATCTCTTTGACAGTATTCCCATCTTGAAGTTTAATTTTAGTGAAGTTTGATTAACTAATTTCGAGGAGCACGCAGATAATTGAACCGCCAATTCATCATTAGTAATCACAGCCTGCCCTATCAGCAAGAGAGAACCTCTATAAAATAATCAAGCAGCCTTACCTTCGTTCTCTCTAGCGTTTCGGCATCCCTCCTCCACCCCTACGCCTCAACGGTACCTTCCGTGGGGGGCAGCGCTCCGGGTTCGGGAAGAACTGTCGAGCTCGGAGCCCTCCCCCGGACGGCACGCCAAATACGCATAACTATTACGCTTGCTTATTATCTGTAAAGGCGAACTCGTGAATTGCTTTTATTTTAACAAAGTTATATTCAGGATGAACAAGTTCTGACATAGAATCGATTCAGAATCGTTAGAGAAAGAATCTCGATGCATCGATTTTTTCTCCCACCCCTACTTAATACATGCATCTATTCAGACTGTGTACTTTTGATATCTGCTACATCAATTTATCATCAAGGTGAATAAAAAGTCAATTCATTTGTAATGCATATCCCTGCTGTGTGTGTGTGGTCCTGGTAAACCTAATGTCCTCACAAAGAGAGGAAGAACAGGAAGTTTTGACCTTTTGCTCCCTATGAAGATTAAACCACACTAAATGATGTTGTAAATGTATTAATGCAGAAAGGTTTGTGTGAGTGATACGCCATACAATATACAGTTTGTATAGTAAAGTCATTATGACTGTGGAAAGATCCCATAAAACATGAAAACCTGTGCGTGTGTGTGTGATCTCTGAACACATCTGAGATTAGACTCACTGCTGTAAGCCATTAACTCGCCACGGCTGATAACACACACAAGCACACATCACACACACACAGACACACACAGGCGCACACACACAGACACACACAGACACACACAGACACACACAGACACACAGACACGCACACACAGACACGCACACAGACACGCACACAGACACGCACGACACACACACACGCACACACACACACACAGACACGCACACAGACACACACACACACGCAGACACACACACACGCAGACACACACACACACACACACACACACACACGACACACACACAGACACACACGCACACACACACACGCACACACACACACGCAGACACACACACGCAGACGCAGACGCAGTGCGTGTTTGTTTTGTGAGATGTGTGTCTTTGTGCACCTCATCACTTTTAAAAGCAGGACAGACAAACTGCTCAAACATGAGAGATGTGATAACCTCCAAATGAACACTACACATCTCCATAAACATAAAGTCTTCATCAATCTCTCTCCCATCAATCTGTCAGATAACAATTCTTCTCTATTGCTTTCATAAGATACTTATCTTCATTTTTTCTTGTTAAAATACTTGTAATATTCAGCTTTAGCTATGAAGCTATTTACACTGTTTATTTGTATTATAATCAGATCAGATCATGAAAACATCTGAGAAAATGTTTAAGATACAGTCATCTGGACCCGAGTGAACACTGTCCTGTATGTCACAGAGAAACGAAATATAATCTCTGAAACCGCATCATCTTATATAGTGTGTGGTCTGACACAAGCGGTGTAAGAAATGAAGAATATCCCAGAGGAGATTCACTTCCAGGAAAAACACAGATGGACATATTTTGGCCTTGCACTGGTTAAAGGTAACGTGTGCAACCACACATTCACGTTTTAAAATACATACACAGTGATGCGTTCATACAGTATAAAAGACACTCCACAACTCATCTACCTCCCACAATCCTGTAAAAAACACACAACGCTCACAGATCCGTCCGGTCACGTTCTGCAGCTCTTCGCTCTGGATTTGATTTACGAGCTTCAGGGAGCGAGAACTTCACAGGACCTTACAGACATATGGATCTCCTCAAGAGCGGTAGTGCTGTTACATCATTGCCACTTAACAGACTGTCATCTCATCTGTCTGCTTTACCTCACGACCCCTCCGAATCTGAGAGTTACGTGGAAGGAAACATCTATGATCCATTAAGTTGTAAAGCTCCAACGGGAGGCTTCCGCTTTCTACGGGTCACGAGATCAAGAGAACGAGAAGTGTTTTCACAGGTCAATGCTGGTAAAATCTATTTCATTAAGTCAGTTATTTTAACAGATGATTATTAAAGATGGAGTTCAACAACTGTACTGATAAAAGAACTACAATACAACTTAAGTGCAAGAGACCAGACACACCGAGTGCTTCAGGAATATCTGACAACTTCTTAAAAATATAAACACAGAATCAGTAAAACAAATTAAACAAATGGTCATAAACGATCCAAAATAACATCCAATAGGAAATGTAAATTTAAACATAAAATCATGAAACATTTCCAGCCTGATCCTACAAGAATTCTGACGTGGATAGTTCATATAAATTCACATGATGTGAATCATAAAAATGTGTAAATCTAACATATACTATAAAAGCAGATCATTCAAATGAGATGTACAAAATCAAAAAATGAGCTTGTGAGTTACTGTCTGAGATTCAATTACACTTGACACTTTATTATTCACACTTTCTTTATAGCATTATTTTACATTTATGCACTTTAAAGAACGTCTTCTGCACATGTTGGACGTGTCTCTCATCAGACACATCGACTTCAGCTCCACTGATGCTAAATCGGATATTAGATGAAAGAAACATCCGACATTTAAATACGATAAACTCTTGTTTTTTACTTTTTGATATATTTCATGTAATGAACTACTTTGCATGTCGTTCACTCCTAAACTCGACACTTTGGGCAAGTGCATTGCAATCATTTAAACACAATGAAGCTGAAGAAATCAAAGAATCTCTTTAGACGGATGAGAAGCAACAGGAGTTCTCCACAGATAACAATGACGCATTTCATCTGTTTACTGCTTTACACAAACTAGAGCTGCACGTGGAAACAAAAGCAGTTATCCGTCTGTTTTCCCTTGTTAAATAACCTCATCTTAATGAGCATGGATGACTACAGCTGTACGGTACTGAACATATCAAACACACTGAAATTAAAATCCATTCAAACAAAATCTCCACCTTTCAGTCTTAAGTAATGTTATTTCCCTCTAAGATTATCTTGTTAAATCGACAGCTACTGTGTAACGTGGGCAAAATAAAGACAGCCGTCCAACAAAGACTTCATCGATGTAAACCTTATAAAGTCGGCTCTGATCACACAGATCTACGCTGATCCAGGAACAGTTTCTTCTGAGATGGCAGTGAGCCTACAGCATCTGTATCTTCTCTGGATTCCCCCAGAAAACACATTCATGCATTGAGATGTAGTCAGACAGATGTCTTCATCTTCTCATGGCTCGGGTCCAGAGTGGATACAAAATCTACTAGACTTTCCAAAAGAAGGAAAACTAAAGCCAGGGATTTATTACAGCCGTCAGAAAGATGAAGGTACCGGCTGTACGGTCTTTCACGGGACACACGCACGCTTGGGTCGGGTTTAGGGCACTTTTCAGACAGACGGGTCTGGAGAGCAGCTAGATTAAATTAAACCAGCTATAAACATCTCAGGATTAATCTCAACAATCACAGCAAACTCACAGTTACTCCTCCCTACAACCAAGTTAAAGTTGCTTTGTTAAATAAATCTCTTTCAAAGACATTTACAAGTAGATGTAGATCTTAAAGCCTTGCATTCCTTTTCACAATGAAGTAGTCCACAGAAAACACATTTATAGCCAAACCGGTCCCAGAAGAGATCTGGGCATCTTTAGATACAGTGTCTAAATCAGCCAACACTAAACCCGTGCCATCCATTTCCTTCCTTAAAATGTGTGAAACAGGATTTCCTCTGACTTAAAATCAAGAAAGTGTAAATTCCTTTTCTCTTTGTCTTAAAACCCGGCATCTCTGTTTGAGCACAATATCAGTGGCTTTTATTATCATTCTGCACAAATGCCAAACTTAAAAAGCCAACACTAATGTACATGACAACAAGCTTTCAAAAAGAACAGATGAGATCTCTTTAATATCTCCATTATTTCTCCTAGATATCAGTGAGATTAAATGGAGATCAAATGTAAACTTGTCTTTAAGTCTCATGTGTGTCTCAGATATTTCTCATGAGAAAAGAGTCTCACAAATGTCTCTGTCATTAGAGTTTCAG
>CM032805.1:16910090-17052590 GCA_019155185.1 Beaufortia kweichowensis | reverse complement strand
ACAGTTTTAGAATGCCAATAACTTAAAATTGAATCAAATGTTTGCATTTTGTTAGCTGTGAGCATGAGATGATCCTCATTGTACATAGAATGAATGTCTGATGTGTTACACACATACATGATTGGTTTTATTAGTCACCAAACTGGGTCCTGTGAGTCAGAATTAGTCACTGGATTTGTCAACATCTGTCAGTTTCATACATCTGGAAAGGTAGAGTTTTGTCAACTAGATATTTAAGACCACAGCTTAATATTTGTACCATTTGTTTAAGGAGTGTTGAATATTGTCTTGTCGGTACAATATGCCAAACTGTCTCGGATACATTTACCTTTATTTCTTCATTATTATCTGTACATTTAGTAGAGAAGTTTTCTCCCTTAATATCGTCAGTGGACTTTGGATGTCTATTTCTCCCCCAACTTCACAACTCGGTTTAATTGAAGGGTTTGACACCCAACCATCTGTCTTCAGTAGCGAGTGCTCGTGATGTTCAGTGGCAGTACGGTTTTACAGAAGTAAAGCTGTAATTGTACTTGTGCTGTAATTTGTGAAAAAAGTCTTTGCGTTCCACCTCTTTCCAGGAATATCAAAGAAACAGTAAACAGAACCATGTGACGGCCGCCTTGTGCCGTGAGGAGAGGAAATCCAGAGGATGACAGATAGATCTGAATGAATGAATGTCTCACCACAGACTGAAGCTCTGCTGATGAGAAGACATCTGAGGACAGACTGATCACGTTTGATAAAAGCAGTGGACTGAATCACAGATGTAGAAGACATTAGTCATGGATCAAGATAACCACATGATATGATGAACAACATGAATGTTTATATAAGAAGATAAATAAAAAATTATTCTGGTCAAAATTGTTCTTCTTCAAAAAAAACATACAATCCAAACTAAACTTAATCCAACAAACTACAGTTTGTGTTATTTTTACATGCTGTTTAGGAGCACGTTTATATGAAACAAATGATCAGAAAAGCACAACACAGATTTCACAGAACAGATGTTAAAAAATGTCAAGAAATTAGCAAGTTTTTTCATCTGTGTTCTGTACCAAAACAATTAAAAGATATATATATATAATATATATATAATTAAAAAAGACATTGTAAGACTTTGTTGTTGATTCTCATATTCATCTGATTCTATATTGACAGCTCAGTCTAAAGTTTCTCTTTGATTTGAAGCTGTTTGATCGCAATGCTGTCTATAAAACATCAAACACCTCAGACAATCATTTCTACCATCAAAGCAAGATGTTTTTCCCAGAAAAGCTTTTATTGATGTGTGAATGTTTAAATACAGTAAAAGTCAAGTAAAAAGTGTGTGGTCAAGCCGTCTCCTCTTCCTCCCTCTTCATCTCCTCGATGAGTCTCTTCCTCTCTTCGGCCTGTCTCAGTCTCATCAGCACCACGCTCTCATAGTCACGCTCACTGCGTACAGAACCCTACACACAAACACAATCATGGTTTTTCGGTTCAGTTGTTTTTCTGGAAGAATAATATACATTTCTCCTCAACAAAGGAGTAAGATCATCCGGTCATCAAAGGTTTAATACTGAGGGTTAAGGGTTTATTCAAATCAATACCATCAATAACTCGGTCAACAACAAAAGTCACGCTCGACTTAAGAAGTACCACAAGAAGTAAAGAAAGAAGAAATAAAACAAGTGTCATTTCACAGTCCTGTAGTTTTATTGTAAAAACGTCTAAAACAATCACTGTCACTGCAGTTCTTCTCCAGCCAGAAACTCTCTTAGTGGTTGCCGAGCAGAAATACAAATAGAGAAGTGGTACGCTTTGTTTATACTCGCGTCCTGGATGACTGGCCTGTTTTAGATCACGCAACAGCGTTTCAGAGAATCTGAGGTCACAATCCTGACTCAGACATTCTACAATGTGAAACACTTCTGATGGAGTCGAGCGTGTGAAGCTTTACTGTAGTGTTCTGGCTCACTGTTGCATAATTCAGAGTATTAGATCACAGACAGACACTCATAGAATTCCTCTTATTCATCTATCAATATTATGACAGTTAAGCCCTGAAGCAGAAACCTGTACGGTTCACTGGAGCAATGATGTCATACTGTAAATGATGATGTCATGTTGTAAAATTTACAGCCTGGAATCTGATGAGACGCTGAAGTGCAGAATGATAAAAATCATTGATCTGCATTGGTGGAAGTTAAAAGTTGTGAATGCTTATATTTTCAAAATATTTTTCATCCTACATAATGTAAAGAGAACATTTGGTGAAAATATAACCTTGATATGTGTAAAATATGAGTAAGGTCATGTCAAAGATTGAAATCATAGACAGATGACAACAAAAATCTATCCTAGATTTTATAGTCAGGGTTACATATAGTCTAAAAAAACTTAACATGTAAACCTACATAAAAACCTAAAAACTTTTATTTTTAAATATAAAAGTTAATATGTAGAATCAAACCTTTAAACTATTCTGATAATGTCAAATAGCTGTTCGATTGACCCCTTTTTCTGTTGGATTACGTGCTGTGTAATGAGTTAAAAAAGGAAAAGGGACTTTCACCCCCCGCTGAACTGTAAATAAATAAAATTGTTTTGCCATTCTGCAAAACAAAAGTGTTGTTAAGGTTTAATGCCAGAGAGATCAATCCTTCCAAAAGAACTCGTCTCCGGCTTTCAGCATGTGCGTGTCTGAGAAAACTAGGAATAGCAGGAGAGAAAGTGATCGTGCATCTGGAAGAGATGAATGGGCTCGCTCGCTTCAACCACTGTAGAGAGAGTGAGAGACAGAGAGAGAGAGAGAGAGAGAGAGAGAGAGAGAGAGAGAGAGACAGGAGAGAGAGAGAGAGAGAGGAGAGAGAGAGAGAGCAGGAGAGAGAGAGAGAGAGAGAGAGCAGGAGAGAGAGAGAGAGAGCAGGAGAGAGAGAGAGAGAGAGGAGAGAGAGAGAGAGAGAAGGAGAGAGAGAGAGAGAGAGACAGAGAGAGAGAGAGAGAGAGAGAGAGAGAGAGAGAGAGAGAGAGAGAGAGAGAGAGAGAGAGAGAGAGAGAGAGAGAGAGAGAGAGAGAGAGAGAGAGAGGAGGAGAGAGAGAGAGAGAGAGAGAGAGAGAGAGAGAGAGGAGAGAGAGAGAGAGAGAGAGAGAGAGAGAGAGAGAGAGAGAGAGAGAGAGCAGAGAGAGAGAGAGAGGAGAGAGAGAGAGAGAGAGAGCAGGAGAGAGAGCAGGAGAGAGAGAGAGAGAGAGAGAGAGAGAGAGAGAGAGAGAGAGAGAGAGAGAGAGAGAGAGAGAGAAGGAGAGAGACAGAGAGAGAGAGACAGAGAGAGAGAGACAGAGAGAGAGAGACAGAGAGAAAGAGAGAGAATCATAGCATTCCGGAAGCAGGTCTGCCATTAGCATTCCAATGTCATGAGCTCAGTCCTCCATCAAGCACCTAACCACCAAATATCACGCAAACTCAACGAAGTAAATAAACAACCTCTGCATCTTCAATAAACTAAACAACACGAGAAAAAAACAGGCATGTCTTTAAAGAGCAAGTTTACGAAAAGCTCTCGACAGGCACTTTGAATCCCGGCCCAGAATGAGACAAAATGTCCCAGTTTTGCTTTAGTGTCACGACAGATAAGCGAGTCAGTCAGGGGTCAGGAGGAGGAGAACGCTAGATCGTCATTTGAACCCGGTTTGCAGAATAAACTGTTCAATAAAACAATACAATATAACAACTTTATATTGTTATAAAGAATATAGAAAATAAATAACATTGCTGAAGGAACTATGGTCAAAGAAATCCAAATAAAGCACAGAATAATAATATGGACATGTTGCGTGACATCCTCAAAAACCATAAGCGAAAGTATGCAAGGTCAAAGAAAATATAACCCAAACATAAATACGAGTTCACAGCGAAGAGGACAAACACGCACAACAATGTGAATTACTGCCTGCCAAGAACATGAAACCACAAAATTCAACAATTGTTTAGAAAACAAACACTCAAACTAAAAGACAGACTATGTCATGCTAAATCTACTTATGCTTGGATTGGTGCGCTTCATAATCATTTCAATAAAGTGAAATATTGATTTTTGTACGCTAAACACGTTGAACTCCCTTTTGAAAACTCTTGAGTTTTCTTTAAGCCGTGATTTTCAGGCATATCACTCAAATGTGAAAGAAGAAGATAAACGTCTTATCTTATGTGAAAGATTGTCACCAAAATCAGAAAGAAAAGCACTTCTGTTGAGTGTCCGGCCTCAGAGATGGTAAATATGGAGCATGAACAGGAAGAGACCTGTAAGACAGATAAGAAGAAACCGGCACAGGTGACATCACGAGCTCCCTCGCGCCGCCGCCGGTCGAGCGATGATACAGCAATGATGTCATATCTGAGCTTCAGGGTTTTCCTGTTTGCAGACAGAGGGATGAAACCAATAGCAGGTTTGTGGATGACATCAGCGTCAGCGCTGCAGTGAATCAGGCTGGAAAACTCTGACTGCAGCTTTCAGACATGTTGCGTGTAAAACTCTCACAATCACTAAATGAGTCTCAAACAGACAAGAGAGCAGCGGCAAAATGTACAATCTGTAAAACTCCACCAAAAGAAACATGCGAATGAGTAAAATGCAAACACGCACGAGTCAACCGAATAAACACAAACTCTGACATCAGTCGCTGCATCTGGCAGCCCTCACGTTACAGATTTCCTCACAGCCAGATGAACACGAGACGACTGGAGAGAACGTGTGGAGATTGAGAAGAATAGATGACTGATGATTAAAGTGAAAATGAAAAGCGTGAGATCTCTGGGAGAGTGAGGAAGAATCGAGCACATGGATGTTCTCAAACACGTTCAGATAGAAGCGCTGAAAGCTCAAGAGCATTAGAGAGAGACGTTTCTGTCAACATCACCAATGAGAGGTGATCTCCTCACGCTCTGCTGCTCATTTGTCTTTAACCCTTGTCGGTATCTGTGGACAGACTGCGGTCAACTTGATAAATGAGAGAGAGAGAGAGAGAGAGAGAGAGAACGAGAGCGAGAGAACGAGAGAGAGAGAGAGAGAGAGAAAGAACGAGAGAGAGAGAGAACGAGAGAGAGAAAGAGAGAGAGAAAGAACGAGAGAGAGAGAGAACGAGAGAGAGAGAACGAGAACGAGAGAGAGAGAAGAGAGAGAGAGAGAGAGAGAGAGAGAGAGAGAGAGAGAGAACGAGAGAGAGAGAGAACGAGAGAGAGAACGAGAGAGAGAGAGAGAGAGAGAGAAGAGAGAGAGAGAGAGAGAGAGAGAGAGAGAGAGAGAGAGAGAGAGAGAGAGAGAGAGAGAGAGAGAGAGAGAGAGAGAGAGAGAGAGAGAGAGAGAGAGAGAGAGAGAGAGAGAGAGAGAGAGAGAGAGAGAGAGAGAGAGAGAGAGAGAGAGAGAGAGAGAGAGAGAGATAAAAGTGTAACTACAGAGCTGCATCCTCCTGCAAACACAGACACAACGCAGCACAGACATAGACATGACAGAGAGAAAACTCAACACAGGTCTCAATACAACACACACACACACACAACACAGAGACAGGCACAGTTAAATATTCAGTAACAAACACAACTGAAGGAAAAATATGATTAAATTTGCATGTGAATTATGTTTGGAACAATGTGAAGAGAAGTAAAAAAAATTGCACCAGTTTTCATATTTTGGGGTAAGTCAAACATGCAGTGAATGTTGTCGTTGCTTTTATATAATAACCTCTGAATTTCAACCTTTAGCACATCATGTCCAGAAACCTCAGCCAACATCTACAGAAATATTCATTATATCATATAATCACACAGTGATTTCTGATCTGAGCTCATTTATTGAAACCGAGTCAATTTCATTCAATATACACCATAATGTCCTGCTGGAACAGCATTCAGACGACCATTATCCATTTAAACCTGACACTGCTGTGAGGAATCACATGAAATAAGCTTGACATCTCTTCTTATTAATGTGCAATGAACGAGCTGTGTATGAACACCGTGTCCAAATGTTGTTATATCTGCTGCAAATATCCAAACAGAACATTCTTGATTTAATAAATCACATATCATCTGACGCCAGGAGGTAAACATCTCACAAGCCCACATCTACACACTGACACACAAATCACAATGAAACCAACAACACAATTAACAAGGAATATTTCAGTATGAGAGTTAATTGATAGTTCTAATATAATGGCTGTTAAAATAAAACATTGTCTACAAAATATCATCAAGAAGTCACTGAATCTGACTGCATTGCAATGATTTCTGCAAAAACATTTACTCATGAAGGTGTTCAAGAACTATTTAAACCACTATTTGCTATGTATTCCCAACCTGATCGCATGGGAATTTGTTCATATTTTCAATTCATCTGATATGAATTGTATAAAAATATACAATTATGAAAAAAAAATCAATGATAAAAGGCCATGATTGCTCTTTCCTATCCATATTACAGTTTTATGTTGACTTCACTAGATAGACAGCTCTTTTTACAGTAGGCAGCTCACTAGGTTTCATTTATGATTTTGTACGTTATTCAAGGAGTCCAAAAAGGCGGAGATGCAGCATTAACACTGGCAATATTTATATAATTACAACTTATGAAGCGGTTTAGATGTTTACAGATGAATCATTTAGAACACAAAAAGCACCAATTAGACACGAAGCCACAATTTACAATTCAGAAAGAACTGAAGGCTTTTATCTGCCAGCATTTCCCAGCAGCAAGAAAAACACTCCGCATCCAAAAATCTGTACAAAACACAAGCGCCCAAAAGTCTGGACGGATCTCAACGATCTATTTCTCAAAATAATTGGCCAAAATAATCACAATACATTCCAGAAATAACCTGAACATTTTTACCTTGAACTTCTGGCACGAGATCGCAAAACGCACTTAATATTTTGATGATCCGTTTGCATGAAAGTGTTTGGTGTGGAAGGCGGGGAGAACGAGGGCTGTTGAAATTCACAGTTCCAGTTGTGGATAAATGTTATGATGAAGAACTGATGTTTGGTGTATGTGAATGATTGCATATGTGGAGAAAGACCTGATCTTCTGAAGCTGATGAAGGAATGGCGGCTCTCTGTTTACTGGACGTGTTTGAAAGGAAAGCCATTATGAAGAAAACCCTGTTCATGTCCTCCACAAGAGTCTGGCCTCCATCCGGGAACCCATCAGGAGCCATTTCATGATCTCGTTTAGGACATAAAAAGGAGAAAATAAGAATAAAAATGTTGTTTGGAATAAAACATTGCTTAGTTATCGTCCAGCTGACATGGAAAACAAATGTGCCATCTGACAAACAGAAAGACGGTTACATCTCTGTGTCTTCACTGCTGTCTGTGAGTCACATTTCATCACTGAACGTCACACCGTTTGGAAACAACATTAAAGTAAATGACATATTTCCTACAAATATCAAAGAAAACTCACGAAATGCCATGACCTGATGCAACCTGCACACAAAAATGACTTTCAGACCGTCTTGAGTTTACACAACACAATTAAACAATAACACATCTCTGATGTAACACATTTTGGCAATGATGCAATGTGGGACGATGCCAACAGTCTGGCTGTGTGAGACGTCAACAACAGCTTCTGACAAATGCATACATGTAAACGCAACAATAGGGAAATTAGCATAAAAACAACGTTTTTCTCAAAGGTTTTTATCATACTGATAGTTCAGATGGTTTAAATCCTCATGTGAGGTCTTTTAAAGCATTTGTTTCTGTTTAAATCATGATCTTCTTCATTTGTTGGGTATTATTATTGGGTATAAACAGATGATTCAATATATTAATAAATACATTCTGTGAGGATTTATATTTTAAGTTTTGACCGAAAATGTCACGTCCTTCACGCCCGATAACGACAAAGATACAAAAGAATAATAATCAGGATCTGTTTTTCTCTGAAAAAACATTGACAGCTGATCAAAATCCATTGGAATTTAAAGAGCACACACATGTAAATCACATAAGCTCAGAATTAACATGACGTTATCTTCAGACAAAAGAAATATTTTCTTGATTGTGTGTGCCGTTGTGGGCGTGCGGGCTGGATTTACTACATGTCAACAGAACTTATGCAACACTATCCGGCCTGTACATACATGTCTCTGAGCGACAGGACTCACGCTGGATGAGCTTCACACAGATGAGACAAAGACATTAGTAATCGGTTACCGTCCTCGCTGTGATGTCAGACAACAACACTTCCTCTCTGATCTATATCTGAAGTATAACTTGCACCACCAGACTGTTGCCAGGTGTGACAGGTGTGACTGCAGACCAAACAAACATTAGAAAAGAGGAAGGTGGAGAAACAAAGTCAACCTCACCTTTACCTGTATTTCATTCCTCACCATCTCACCTAAAGCAAACGATCTCCCGTCAGTCTGGACTTTAACACCAGGTGGACTTAATAAATAAGGAATAAGCATCTGATGGCGTACTAAAGAAAGAGAAAACTTTATCCAGTAAAGAGGTTTAGGTTTTACGGTAAGTTAAATCTCTTCTTGCGTGAAGCGACACGTCACACTATTTCCACTATCTGACTTCCTCCATCAATACATGCCGTTACACTTTTATAAAATATAAAATCTTGTTCATATTTTAAACAGATTTACAGTAACATTCAATGATTCACGTAAATGTTGTACTAGTTTTATAATAGCTGTCACATCAGTTGAATGTTGATTAACAGCTCCTGGATGACTTCATGTTTGTTTGTGATTAAAGTTCATTCAGATCTATTTATTTTACAGCTCTTACAAGTCTGATCCCGTTGGACAAAACGTGTCTAACGTTCGTCAACGTTCAGACGTAGGCGTGAGAACTTTAGATTGTACCTGCACACCTTTCCAGGTAAGACTCGACTGGTTTTATACAGTATGCAACCAAATCAAGCGTGTGTTTTCTTACGAATATCCTCTCAAGTGTGGGGTGTGTTTGTGTTGTTGGTCAGTAATTTCTACAACTAATTTGTTTCTAGGGCTTTATTAGTTTAAACCCTGGAAATCCAGTTTCTTTCCAAACGATGGGGTGTTTTCCTCCCTGCCGCGTGTTGCATGTCTGTAAAGGAATGTCATAATGTTCGAGCTCCTCGTCTCCTGCTGATACTAAAGTGCAGATTAAACCTTTATTGGCCAACAAAACATGTTTCTGTAGTGCCGTGCAGGTTTAAAGAGCGAGGGCCGCGAGTCACGAACGCTGATCTAATGCGTCAGGAACCGTTACGCACACAACAGAGGTGTGATCGACTGTACCGACAAACAAATGGAATTCATTAACCTGGATTTCTAATATGAAATTACATTCAAACCTAAAAGAACATGTTTTGAAGGTTAGTAAATCACTACAAGAATTGACAGTATTTTACAAAAAACAAGATGGCTATAAAGATATGGCAATACCTCCAATAAAATAATATATGTAAGATATTAAAAAATAAAAGAGAAGCGGCTGCAGATTATGATATCTGAAATAACTGCACACCTGGCAACCCATTCCAGTCCTGGAGGAACTAAAAACAAGTTAAAGTGACAATATTAAAAATACTTCCATCATTTATTCACATCTGTATGACTTTCTTACATTTTCAGAACACAAAGGAAGATATTTTAAATAACGATGTGTTTTAACAACACTGAGTCTCATTGACTTTTATTGTATGAAACAAAATCAAAATATCTTCTTTTGTGTTACACTGAAGAAAGAGTCACATGCAGGTTTATAAACCACAAAAGGATGAATAAATGATGAGAGAATCTCCATTCAGGGATCTTGAATACATACAGATCCACAAAACATCTTTCACATTTTTTAAGAAGAAAAATAAAAAAACCACGGATGTTAAATGGCACAGTAGCTAAGAGACATTTATATCAAACACATTTATGGGGTGTGGAATAGATCTCATGTGGCTTTTGCATAATAAAAACACATCCGAGTCTCAACCAGGTGCGTTTGCAGTGACAAGCATGTCTGTTTCACATGAAAATGTTGCTTGACATAATCACAGATATGACACTTTGATATATTAAGTTTTTAATCACTTGTCGGTGTGTCGTGTCATGCCCGGTTAGCACACTGTGTAACTGTTCAGACTATAAATGCTTATCATAAAGTTTGATAATGCTCCACACACGATTACAAAACTCCTTTCCAATAATCTGTTTCAGACTCAAGATATCAACCAGCGAGGTCACATGTTCTCAAACGATTAAGATGCCGCTGAGGACATCGCTAAACCGCAAACCGGCGTCTGGAAGATGGACGAGGAGATCGAACCGGCGAGAGGTTCTGTCCATCAACATGATCAGTCTACCTCTGGGAGATTTTAGACATCTTTCACACATCAGTTCAGACAGTCACATGGACCGCAGCTTTGGAGATCTCTCCTTCTTACAGGAGGGTCACAATCTGATCTTGCAGAGCTCTCAAAGCGAGCAGAATCTCTTCCTGACCTGCGCCCCGCCGCCCAAGCCGCCCCGTCTGAACCCGGCGGACGGCCGCTGCAGTCCTGTCTGGGAGGACACGCCTGTCAATCACAGACAGAAATGCAGCTCGCTGCCCCTGCTGGACACGGAAGACGACGAGGAACAGCCTGCCGCCGACAGTCCCGCTCGTGGAAGCCTGAGTTCTGGAAGAGATTCAATGCAAACAAACTCGGAGGAATCGCAGCCGGATGAGATGGATACAGCGTTCACGTTCACTTTAGATCTGGGACCGTCGATATTGGACTCTGTCCTAAACGTGATGGACAAACACCACCAGTAGAAACGAGACGGAGCGTGAACCGAACCCCGTAACGTACGCCGTCTGATCCCGGGATGATAATAACGACGCTGAACATTTGCCTTATGTTGCACAACTAACAACTTTCTTCCTGGAAATGTATGATTAGGAAACTGTTTTTCAGACTAAAATGTGCTTTTGGTCCAAACCCCACACCCTTCTTCTCTCCCTTCATGTGAAATCTGGTTTGTGCTATTATATAAAGTTGTGTAAGAGTTGCTGACTGTCTATACTGGACTAACTCCACATTTCAAGAGATTGTGCAGATGGAGTTATACATTATATATTCCTGATAAAGCATTAGTTAATGTTTGCTGAAATCTGGATAATCATTAAGCAACTAGATTTCACCTTTTAAAATGTAAACCTTTTTATCTTGCCGAGCGTCACACCTTTGTACACGATACACTGCTGTGTCAAAAAAAGAAATAAAACCGTGAGCTAAAACATCTACAACAAGGGTTTCTGCACCCAAAAAGTTAATAAAATCAATTATTGTAAGTGTTCAAGCTTAAATGCACAGTCAAGTACGTTGCAAAGTTATAGAAAAGTTTTATAATCATTTTTAAAACTGTTTTATGGTGAACATGTACCATACAAATATTAAACCTTAAAATAGGTCTCAGTGCAACTTTCCTGAAGTTCAATCACAAATAAAAATAGTCCCCGAGTGTATATATACATATGTAACACGCTTCCATAGTTTTCAGAAGTAGTTAGAGAGTTAAATCCACCTGGACTGAATGTTCTGTGTGCATCATTCACCCGCGACCGCGAGGGAAACACGACCACCACGAGAGCAAATGATTTCATGCAGAGACTCCTGCGTCCTTATGCAACAACATGATGCTCTGCTTTCAATTTCACATACACAACCGAAACCCAGCTGCAAAACCTCAGAGATCTCCTGACAACATGATCATGTGAGAATCTGATACATGCACACGTATGATGACCTCCTGATGGAGATCTAAACACGCCATGGTACCATCAGGACCAGACACATGGACAGTATGAAAGATTTGTTTTTGTTGTTGTTTTTCAAGTAAATAAATTGAAGTAAATAAAAATGTTGTTTAAAAACTACACTACAGTAACAGGGTTTTAGATGATTAATAAAGTCATTACAATACGGTTTATTAAAGCAGAATAACATGAAATGTTAAGAGCCTCCTGTGACCTTCATGCATTAATATTGCATGAGAACACGGTGTACTTTTAAAGCACAAGTTAAATCAGTGAGTTACGTTTCTGGAGCATAAAAGGCTCAATCAATCAATCAATCAATAAGTCTAAATAATCAATATAAAAACAAACCGAAGCGCGTGGAGAAAGTCAAGACACACAGGTGGAATATTTCCAGAGAAGGACAGCGGTGTGATAACAGACTGCAGACAGGAGCAGACTTCGCTTATTTCACTATTGACATTAAAACAATGAACATCATGCAAAAAGTCAAAACCAGCAAATGAGATTACCGACTTTGACCGGATCCCAAAAACTTCTCAGAAGCATAACGCACGCTATGTGCTGTTTATCATCAAAACCAGCCCGTTTCCAACAGAAACTCAACAGACTATGACATGCAAGATCCTCCGCTACTTCCAAACCCAAACTTTGCCACGGCACACGCACACAAACACGCGATGGAGTCGCACCACACGCATGGAGCGCCACGCGCTCGCCTAACACGACTGACAGAAAGAACGAGGAGATTATCCCTGTACTGCAGACACAACTTCTCAAACAGTCATTTTCACCAGTAGACCATCAATTTTATAGGTTGAAACCATTTGTCAAAACACGTTATCATGTTGAAATAGACTACTAAACCAGAGCTTAAAAATGAACCTTTGTTAAGTGTAAATAGATCACGGTATTAGCATCTGATGTCGTCAGTGTGTTGGATTAAAGGACGTACAGTAAATGACAGCACAGATATGAATCTTTGATTCTCTCTCTCCTCAACACAAACTAACCAGTGACCGCGAACACGAGGTCAACCCTGTTAAAGACTCCACTCGAATTCCCAGAAACCTCTGCTGGATCTCAATGTAGGGAACGAGAATCAAAGACGGTCTGCCAAGAGCAGATCAGGACCCACAGCAGACACTCAGGATTTATTTTGGGGAGAATTGTGCAACTGTAAAAGGAAAAGTGCTCAGAAAGGTCGATCCTTCTGCTTCGTGTTGTTTCTGGCAGAAATCCCGACTCATTTGACAAGAAATAAAAACAGACATTTCTCAGCGTTTGCACTTTTATCTCTGTAGAGCACTAAAACAACACACACAAAATCAGCAGGAGACGTCTCTATGATTTACACGCAGGAAGAAGTATGTAACAGATTTTTGTGATCTTAAAGTTGAGATCGCTGAAAAAGTCTACTGGTTACACCAAACCCGACCCTGTTCGGCTAAACGCTATAAGCGTTCATTTAAAAAATAAACAAAAATCCAAAAACCTCCTATTAGTCATTTATTTCACAGTACAAATATTTCACACCCGTCTATAAATCACATATCACACCAGTCTTGAGAAGCACAGCGTGGAGGAGTGATATAAAAAAGAGGTGAAACTAAATCCAATCCAAATAATGTCGATTTATTATCAGAGCCGTACAGGGAACAATTACATCTAACACGCATATATTTTAGCTAAACTTGACAGAAAATCTCACAATGGGCTCCAGCGTGGCTAAAGACATCAATTATAACCCAGATGTTATAAAAACTATTCAAAATTGAATATTGATTTTCAATTAAACTTAGAAACATTTAAATCTAGAAGATATAAATTACGTTTGACAACATGAGTGCTGTCTTCACAATGTTTGTGTGTTGGAAGCGGTTGGCAGGGTGTTGCTATGCTACTGATAAGGTTGCCATGGTCAAAGTGGAGTTTATTGTCATTTCAGCCATATACAAGTACATAGTGAAACGAAACACCGTTTCTCCAGGATCAAGGTGCTATAGTACAAAAAATGTGTGATATGTGTGGTTGCCATTCATAGATGTGTACATGTAGATGCAACATTCAACCGCCATATTGGAACAGTCAACATTTCAGTAACAATCAACGACTTTTCCAGGATGCCACAACGTAGACTCTGATTGTAAAAACTGCCAATATTTATATCGTAAAAGAAACAGGATAACCTTTCACAGGTGAGAATGTATTCGTTTTTGTGTTCATGTTCATATTTTTTAACTTAATATCAAAGGTTTGAAACTTTGGTAACATACAGCCAACACCTTTGTCATGTACTGTGTCAGCTTAGCAATTATAATGTTTGGATCTACAAATTTTATATTTATACATGTGTGTAACACACAATCAATTTGTTCTGAAATGTTGAAGTACTGACTTTGACTGTTTCAATATGGCGGACAACATACTGTACAGTACATATAGTGGCCCATAGCTAAATAGCTGCTAATGAATTTAAGTTGAGCTGCCAGGTCTGAATTTGTGTCAGTTTGACATCACTTGACTTTAACCCATATACAGAAAAGTATGTAAAGTAACCTGTATGTTTCAAACAGAGATCATGATAGAGATGCAAGACTCAGTGATCGCAGCTTTAAATCCCTGAACCCACAACAGCATCTACTGTACAAGCTCGTCTGAAATCCCATGATTCAACAGCTCTGACAGAGCAACAGACTAACTAAAGAGTTCATGGCACCTCTTGAGAAATGACTGTATACAGAGAGACTTTGCCAGATCTCTGAGGCGCTTTCACTTGACCTTGGCCCACATGTGGAACATACTCAGAAACACTCTCCTCCCTGTTCAATGACATGTCTCTTTCACTGTGAGCTAATGTGAAAATTACCCTCTTATAATCATGTTTTTCCTCACTTGCCTCTTGAAACCTAGAGACTGACGAAACAATCTGAATTATAAATAGGCAACATGAAGCCAGTTGCCATGCAAATTATACTGGAAAGTCTTAGTTTGGACCATGACCCCGTCATTACTGCAACTCAAAAATTGGACGATTTAGACTCAAAAGTGGGAAGATTAAGAGTCAAATGGATTAAAGTTGGATTGCTTTACTTTCTGGAACCAGGTCACCACGTTTAAAGGTGAAGTTTTTCATTTACAGTCTCCATCACTAGCGGAGAGAACTTGCAAAAGTCATCTCAACAAAGCAAATCAAATTAAATTCTGATTCATGCTAGGAGTAAAAACCTGATTATTACCAATAACTGTCAGCAAGAGTTCACTACACCACAGGCATAAACAGATACTCCTGTCCCGAACAAATCAAAAAAACTAATCAAAGCTGTCAAAGGGCAACTTTAGAAATTAAACTACCGATGACTAACTTAAGGTTAGACCCATTCACACCAAGTATGATAAAGCTAACTACAACGATAACTTTACATTTGTGTATCATTACCTAATGACTAGAATAGCTTCCAGATCAATGAAAGATAACGTGATGGTTATTCCAAGATCACACATTGCACTTTCACATTTTAAACGTGTGACCCCTTTCAATTAAATTAATTTTGATTGGCTGTCAATGTTTCATCATTCACGAGCTGGGAAAAAAATCCCTCGGCAAGTGTTTCTAATGTTAACATTTCTCATTATTCTTGGCAGAGGTATCACAATATACTGGTATTGACAATAATAGTGATATTAAAAAACATGATTATTAATAATCTGTTGATTGAAAAGCACGTGTGAAACCATGTTAAAGTCTCCTAATCTAATTACGAACATTAAAATTCAATAATATAAAATCATTCTACATAATGTAAAGAACATTATTATAACATTTTATATTGTTGAATTTTAGAATTGTAGAAAACAGTAACTCACAAAAAAAGGGTCACATATGATAATAATTAAAAAAAATAATAAAATAATTCAGTTTTTCCTTAAGAGTCGTAATGGTTAGAAAACCTCTCTGTTCACCTCCCTAAGCTCATAATTTGACTGTGATTTACTGGCCAAAACCAGAAAAAAACAACACAAAATAAACACTCAACATCTTCACAAAGAAGCGTGAGTTTACAAAAGCATCTCACATCCAGAAGAGAGGAAACGAGACATCCTATCAGCAGTTTTTATCTGCTATTCTACTGGACTTTAATGGAGGTCTGGACGACTTCTGCCGTGGGATAAGATCTTGTCAGAGGTATAAGATGTGCTCTGCAGTAAGTACACAGACTTTAAGGCGGAAAGCAAAGACGTGTTGAAGTGCACGGAGAAGGAAAAAGAGAAAGAGGAGATCAGGAACCCTTTGGGGGCTTTCGGGGGGGGGAGATCTCGTGCCAGTCACACATTACACATGCCACTCCACCTCCCCCTCCCCGACCTGGCGGGTCAGACGTTAATGAGACGCGTGCTGGGGGTCCAGAAAGCCACTAGCGTGCGTACGGAGCGATCCAAGTCAAACAAACCCGCCGAACACATTGTTCAGTGAAACTCACGAGCACGGTGAATGTATTTGCACGGCGATACGAAAGTAAAACCTTGAATGTTTACATACTTCTCTTTGACAGATATATGAAATATGCTATTTAGATTGAGCGCCAAATCCACGGGATCATATGGAGCGCTGCTGTAACGCTATACTCTCGCTACAAATTGTGAGAGAGAGACGGAAGAAAACTCACGCACAGAAGCACGGCCACATTATTTTCAGATTAAACTTTATATTCTGCTCCAGACTGTATTTCAAAGATGTTTATGTAGTTCACTAACCTAAAACATACACGTTTAGTTCCTGTTACACAAGCGCAGAAGATTAAGATATTAGTTTGCAGATGGATGTGATCGAGTATTCAGGTAAGATGTACCTGCGAGGGGCTGAAAACATCTGCTGGGGTGTTCATGTGTGACGCGGGGGCAGGTTGACCCTCCAGCCACGAGATTTTCAAAGGGTTTCCAGTCAGACCGCTCTCGTTTCTAAACGCCAGATCCTGCAAATAAAACATTTCAATCTCATAAAGTAAAACAGGACCGGCAATGCTGTAAAATTAGGGTTGTTATGAAAGGATCAACAAAATGGTTCTCTTCATGTTTTATACGAGTAAGTAAAAACAAACATCGTGATGCTCAAGGGTTGGTTTTGAGGATCTGTTTTTATCATTGATCACCCATAAGAAAGAAAAATCACATCTTGTAAAATCACATTTGTAAGTCGCTTTGGATAGAAGCATAAATGTAAATGTTAAATATCTCAATTATTTCTCATAGACATCAATGAGATTCAACAGATAAACTTTTTGTTTAATTCTCATCTGTGTCTCAGATATTTCTCCTGAGAAAAAGATGTCTAAAATGTCTTTTAAAATTTCAGAAGTGTCCATATTATTGAAGATTTCAATACGAACTCAAACATTTCTCATCAAATTTACCCAAATCCAGATTATTTTACATCAACAATATTCAATCATTTACACCTTCATACTCATGTAGTTTAACAATCGTCTCATTTGTTTTTATTTCTCTTATAAGCAAAAACATCTGAGAGCTAAAACAAGTTACACACAGTATAAGAAAAGCTTGTCTTAGCACCATTCAAATGAACTGTCTACAAATAAGTTTATTTTATAGTGGAATATGAATGTGTGTGTTTTCATTGACATGATCCATCACGCCCCACACAGAGCCAATGACTGTGGTCCGGTTATTAGATGGTTAACCACAGGAGTCGAACCCACAACAATCTGTGAACAACACATCCTGAATCTCAGACAGGTCATTACCAGCGGCTCTGCTTCACATTTAACACGGCTTCTTGTGTTCGGAAATTCTCAGACCGTCACGCGATACTGATCTAACACATCAATATTATTAAAACTCATCAAAACAAGGAAATAACACAATTGTAACTGTGGGAATCATGTTGTGACACCTAAAATAAATGAACACTATGTTATATTTGATCACCCTTTGTCTGGAATTTGTAAAATTAAATAAAATGTGTAAAATGTTTCTCTTGACATTTTATCATCCAGCTTCTTGAGGTAATACATTTCAATAAAAGAAATGATGTTGGCACAGTTATATTTTTGTTTACAAACATTAAAATTCTGATTTAGGATCATAAAAACATTTTTCTCAACTGTGTCTAATCTTGTAGTGTATATACACCCAAAACTTTCCAAAATTTGTTAAAACAAACAAAAACATTCAAAGTGGATTTAAATAATCGTGAATCTTATACACAGCTGCTTTAATCAAAAGAAATGGTCCAATTGAAAACGAAGATAATAGTTTGTAAATGTGAAATTTGCAGAACCACAGTAACCAGAACTTAATGAGAAACATCACTACAAAAAATGTTTAGTGATATTACGGTAAGGAGAACGAGGGGGGAAATGGCCTAATTTTCAAGAAAACAAAAAAAGAAAATCACAATGAAACAAAACTGTTGATGTTAGTAAAACAGGTTTCATTTGAAATTTAATTCAGACATGTGTTTCATAAGATTAAACCAATGTGCAAACAAAATCTGTCTGATAGAGTTCAGCTGGTTTTGATTTTCACAGATGAGAAATACTTACAGCCGCTTTGACTGTGGCAAACTCAATCACAGCGCTGCCCGTCTTCTTACTGGAGATTACAATATTCAACACGTCCCCATACTGAAAAACACACATCATACATGTCAATACTGTACAACAAACTCATGGTTTTATTTTAAAAAACAAGCAGGTGAGAACTTTCTTTTCCCATCAACCAGATCTGTATTTCTGTTCAGGCCTTGACTTTAAAACGTGTTCAAGAAACAGTCGGTGTGTTTAAATAATGTTTGGCTAATGACGGGACTCCATGTTTATTCTTCTTCTCCTGACAGAGAGTGAGAACGTTCAGCACGGTTGATGGGGATGAAATGAGCCGTGTTTCAGCTCCAGCTGTGTGCCACAAAGATATTTCACATCAGGGAGTGAAGTTTGCTACGGTCAGTATTTGACCTTTAACCTTTAGAGAGAAAAAAGAAGTCCAGCCTGATTGCAGATTAAACCCCTTTATTCCTTTACAACACCAACCGGACATGGTTTCATTAACCTGTCTGACTTAGTTTAGTTTATCCAAGTGCTTTAAGACCTCTATAAGTGAGTCCATAATGGCAGATTTTTGGATGAACCGTTCTTTAATGCCATAAGCTTTTAGCAAGGAAAGACATTTTTGTGAACGTAACATCCCTGAGAATCTGTTTTATCGCTGTCTGGGAATGTATTTGACGTCCCGATGAATGCCTAGTTCATATCTGCAAACATTTCCAAACCTCTCTCAGGGCTTGACCCGTGTTGGCGAGAGTAAGGTAGGATCGAAGGAGGCCAAAACACACACACGGTTTTTCATTTTACATCAACGATGCCTGACATTTCCACTCTCGCTCTTGTTAAGGTAATTTTATAACTCTCCGCTCCGCGTCCATAACATTGTCGGAGATTTGCGAGCTGTTTACGCTGATGCCGACTAATAAAGATGTGCGTGTAGAGGGACAATTGATTCAAACGAGAGGCCTGACGTAATTAACGCCCTGACGGTGTTGCCAACAGATTCTGGAGGGGGCGTCGGCTGCGGGGCGCGACTGCGTGCCGTGGGTTGCATGTGAAGAACACATTTCCTAGCAGGTCTCCTGACGGCACTAAACGTGTCCGTGAAGCCGGGGCCGTAACGGTGGCCTGCGCCGCTTTAAGAGGGCACTGCGTGGCCCTCGGCGTTTCGCTGCGCTACAAAACTTAATGGGGCTCGCACACGGGGGGAAATAAAAGCTTTTTAATAGCTGATGTCATGCAAACCCGAGACCCGCGGCGCTGGACACCAGACTGCTCTCGTTAAGAACACAAAACTGTTTATTCACACACAAGGTCACTTTCTCACACATATTTAAAACTATGTAACCTGGAGAGACCGCCGTGATGCTTCAGATAACCAGATTAAAACTAATAAACATCATTAATAAACCTCTTAATAACAAATTACTGTAAATACTTTATTCAGTTTCTCACCTTGTTAAAGAGGTTCTTAAGACATTCTTGAGAATATCCGGCATTACTGGCATCTTCCTTTTTACATTTCCACTTTAACTGAGAAAGAAACAGAGAAAATTTAGTTTACAAGAAAATCTCATTACACTAAAATTTGTGTTTTAGATTTAAAACAAAGCACAAAAAAGAAATAATGTAACTCTCCTAAAACTTATATATATAATATAGTATTATATATATATTTATATATAATATAGTATAAGTATAATGCATATATAAAATATAATATTTAATATAGAAATCTTGTAATGTCTTCAGCTATTTTTTCACTGCATTTATTTTATATACTGTAATTTTTAACTACATGTCGTACTATGTACTGTTGTGTATGTGACCAATAAAACTTGATAACTTTTAATATAATTTCCTATTGTTGTGTTATTTTGTATTAAAAAATGATCTGGATTCAGTCTCCTTTGGCCTCAAAGTCAGCGTGAACAAGATCTGAAGTGAAACCTGCTGAAACATCCATCTAAACTTGTTTAATCAGACCATCTCCTCTGAGACAATCAAGACTTCATATAAAAATAATCACGCAGACGCACATGTGAAACACAGTGTCTATCAGACATCTATCAGACTCTGCTGGGAAAACGAAAGACTTCACGCCAAATCTGATGTAACACAGCGTACATCACCGTAAAATGAACGCTGGTGTTTATTATTTCTAAAAGAACAGACAAACGTGAAGTTAATCCATCAGAGGAGTGGGTTTAAATTAGTTTAGGACCTGATAATGAGATTAAATACACAAACACATTAGCTAATGTCCTTCACAGGACAATACAGTAAAGAGAAGGATGGGTCACAAAAACAAATGATTCCTATAAGAAATCTAGACGTATATAGGTCAATATGTTCAAAATACTGCCAGATTCAATCTTCTGAGACTACATCATTAAAATCCACTTTCATTTGGGTGTTGGACAGATATTTAGTGTATTGCTATGCAGATGTTTTGGGTCATTGCTATAGGAGTTGTTAGGAAGTTGCCAAAATATTCTGGGTAATTATTTATACCAAGGACGATTCATCATTCATTGTACACGGACAAAAGTTTAGATGCACTTAGTTACTCTTATTATATATTTTACACATTCTAAAATAAAAGTAAAATCATAACTTTGTAACTTTGGCAATTATGTTGTCAAAAATAAATTATGTTGTCAAAAATAAATCAAACTAAAGTTTTTACTCTTTTTTCATTTTATCATCCAGTTTCACCCTGAGATTCTTCTTAAAGAGCACTGAAGGAGTTCACGTCTATTCTCTGATTACGTCTATTATACTTTATTATTTAGTCCAAATCATCTTTATTTTCATACAATTTATGTTTTCTAATGACAGTAAGATGAATAATAAAAGATACAAAATTTAATTATTTTTAAGATCATGAGAAATATTTTATTTAAGTGACTTAAGGTGTACATATATATAGGTATATATAAGGTATAATGAATATATAAATATATATAAAGGTATATTATGGTACTGCAATTTTCTAACGTTATAGGTTAATGTGATACCTTAAGTTTAGGAGTCACATGACCGCTGTTCATCTGTCCTCCTGAAGAGTCTGTGATGAAGAATAAATGAGAGAGAGAGAGAGAGAGAGAGAGAGAGAGAGAGAGAGAGAGAGAGAGAGAGAGAGAGAGAGAGAGAGAGAGACAGAGAGACAGAGAGAGAGAGAGAGAGACAGAGAGAGACAGAGAGAGAGAGAGAGAGACAGAGAGAGAGAGAGAGAGAGACAGAGAGAGAGAGAGAGAGAGAGAGAGAGAGAGAGAGAGAGAGAGAGAGACAGAGAGAGAGACAGAGAGAGAGAGAGAGAGAGAGAGAGAGACAGAGAGAGAGAGAGAGAGAGAGAGAGAGAGAGAGAGAGAGAGAGAGAGAGAGACAGAGAGAGAGACAGAGACAGAGAGAGAGAGAGAGAGAGAGAGAGACAGAGAGAGAGACAGAGAGAGAGAGAGAGAGAGACAGAGAGAGAGACAGAGAGAGAGAGAGACAGAGAGAGAGACAGAGAGAGAGAGAGAGAGAGAGAGAGAGGAGAGAGAGAGAGACAGAGAGAGAGAGAGAGAGACAGAGAGAGAGAGAGAGAGAGAGAGAGACAGAGTTAGAATTGAATAATCAGGTATGCATGTCTCAGATATGACAGACAGGTGTCACATCAAACTTAAAGCAGAAGAGAAAGTGTTTCCAGCACGACCCCTGAGGGCCCCGCTAGCGTGCAAACACTGAGAGACGTGAGTCTGCTATAACTGTTCACTCCACAACCACACACACATTTACATCAGGACCGATGAATGACGACAGTCATCACCTAACCCACACTTTAACCCTAAACAAAAACTTCCTGCATGTTTTGCAATTTTGAAAAAATCATATTAGTATTGGTGTTTTTATAATTGGGCATGTCCACATAGGGACGTTTTGCTCAGATTTGTTTTGGGTACTTTTGGGTACAAATTTGTCTCCAAAATATAGTTAAGTGGGTACACACAGATGGGGGTTAATTCTGCACGCTGAAAAAAAAAAAGACCTATTACTATGATGGGCAATAAAAGCAGATGATACAGGAGAAAACAGAAGTAAATGTGTGTTTTTGTGCATGTGTACCTGTGTGTGTGTAAGCATCTGTGTGTTTGTGTGTCTCTCTCTGGATCTGCTCTCTCACGAGTCTCTGTTGTTCCTGAAGCTCTCTCGACCCCTCTTCCCTCAGACGGGCGATCTACAATAGAGAACAAAAAATAAATAAATCACAATAACATGTTTGATTCTTCTATGACCTGCAGTAGCATTGCTCACATTTACATTTATTCATTTAACAGATACTTCAATCCAAATCTACTTAAATTACATGCTTTTTCTCATAAGAGTGCAAAATGTTTAATCGAGATTATAAGCTTAAAACACGAGTCAAATCACAAAACAGAAGAAGAGATATATTGAGTGCACATGTTTAGTTTGTCAATTATTTAAGTGTTAATGTGTTTATCAGATGGATGGATCAGTGTCAGACATACACATGTCAAACACTGACCCCTAACGGCTGTTCACGGATGAGACGAGAGCTGCCCGTGTGTATCATCACTGCAGAAGAGCTTATAGTATTACATTTAACAACTAAACATCAGTCAGAAACAAGGTTTAAAACACTAAATATGCATGTGCAAATGTAATCTTTTTAATATCTTCTGTGACCTGTAATTGCTCTTACCTCCTCCTCTAATGTTCGGCTTATTTTAACTTCTTCTGTTTTCTGATCTTCCGCCTGCTTCTCACGTGCCTCCAAATCTACAACACAAACAATAAAATAAAACAACATCTAATCTAGATGTCATCGTCTCGGAGCAAATCATGGAAAAGCAGCTGACCGAGTTTGATCTTCTTCCTCTTATCGTCTAGTTTTCTGTTTCTCTCCTCGGCTTGTTTTTTAGCGGCACGGACCTTGTCGTAGGCGGCCTGAGAGAAGAGATGAAGGTGTGAGTGAATGAAGAAGACGCATGTTAGAAATGTTGTAGATGTGATTCTCACCTTGGCAGCGGCGTCTGTCAACACCTCGAGCGCCTGAGACAGCTGATGGAAGAGTTCAGCTGGAAAGATAAAGAAAACACATTGATTTCACTGCAACAGGAACAAAACTTTGTCTTTGATAGTTCACCTAAAAATAAAACTTCTGTCATCATTTATTCATCTTCATGTGGTTTATAAACCTAAATGTGACGTTTTGAGAAATGTTTTAGTGGTTTTGCGTTCATACACTGAAAGTCAACAAGGGTCAATGTTGTTTGATTACCAACATTCTTCAAAATCTTCTGTGTGTTCTGCAGGTTTGACATAAGGGTGAATAAAAGTAAAAAAAACACAACCTACACAGTATAATAAAACTCTTTGCTTTTTAACAAGGTACATTTTTAAAATGTTATGTCTCCTGTTGGAGAACACATTTCCGGCAGTAAAACAGGGTGCCAGCAGTCTCACGAAAGCCGTCCCCGCTAACGATACCTGCCGTTTTCCTCCACGTAACCCCAGGCTCCCCTGCGGCAGCCCCACAATCACACACTGCAGACCCCTAATGACTCACTGATGGCTGAACAGACTCTGTTCTCTTCTAACAAGCTTCTGCAAGCTCCAGTTTCAGTCCCAAAGAGACCCACATCCACAGAGGGACTCACGTTTCACCGTACCCGTGTGATTACAACACAGCTCGTGTGGGAACGGCGGGCGGAGGGTTTCGTGACCGGCAGCGTGTCCTTCGTCTCACCCCCCACGCAGACGCCCGGCTCGCCTTCCGCTCGTGCGAGTAACCGGCCTCATGCGAGTCTGCGTGTTCCGCAGTCGTCTCGGCTTTCATTTCAGAGCCTCGTACCCCATTATTCCCGTTTCCCATTTTTGACTAAATCAGGAATTGTTAAAGGCATCCAGAGACCGCAGAAAAAAACGCCCCTTAGAAACACACGCAACTCTATCCCAAGGTGCACGCTGTGTTTCTCCTGACACGGACTGATTTTCCCAGCATTGATTATGCACATGTTCTGTGTAGACGGATCCACGGGGGCATAAGAGAAGCCACATGCTGGGGTTTGTAGGATCTGTCGACGGCTATAGCCGTGAGCTCTCGTTCGGCTGCGCTGAATACACAGGGTCACACTGGGTTTCACATGGAGAACATGATGTCAAACTGACCTGCGTCTGTATTACCTTCTGACACGTTTCAGAATATGACTAATCTGAAATTGTGTAGTTTAAATCATCGGTGTTCACGTGCTGATATTTAGGGCCTGCGTTTATCAGACGGCTCAAGACTTCAGTGAAAGTTCACAGCGAGAGGTCAGTCTTTCGTGTCAACTCGTCAGGATGACAAAAATGACAAAATGTTTCTCAAGATCTTTTAATCTGAAGATGTATATTTTAATGTTTGAAATAAAATAAAAATGTGCCAACATATTAATTTCTTTTATTAGAAAACTAACATTTTATTTGACTTTACTGACCGGCTTTGGGATTGTCGGGGTTTTTGTCGGGGTGACAGGATAACGCTCTCTTCCTGTACGCCTTCTTGATCTGTAAAAATGGAAGAACACAAGAATACCAATTTGAGTTTCGTGCAAACATCACCACAAAAAAATATCCCACTTGCTCCAAATCCATTGCGAACACCATGTTCATTTTATTATTAAACCCTTTCTGACATTGCATCCAAGCCACTGTGTGTTTCTTTGCATTTAAAATCTTGATAATATTTTAGATACTCTGTTGTGTTCGGTGAAGCTATTGCGCAAAAAAGTCACTGCACAAATATTTTACATAACCCAAGACAAAGCAAAGCAGTACTCATGGTTTTCCTGGAAAGCATAAACCATCGGAGACGTTTTATAACAATAGACGGTGGTAACATTCACCACAACCCTGAAATCCCACGAGACGTCCGAGCCAAACGCTCAGCTTAAATCACGGCACACATTACTGTCAAACTGCACACGCAGCGCTGCACGCATGTGCATATGAACACCGGCCATCATCCAGGACGAAACGAAAAACACGCTTCTGCCAGCGAATTTCAAACATGACTTGCATTTGAGAAAAACATACATTTGAGTATGTACATTCTGTACGAGACCTCAGTCTGAATTCTGTTTTTACCGTAAACTCCCAGGAGTCTTTGGGAATGTGGACCGCAGGTCTTGTTGGCCGAGTTCACGGCTGTGTTTTTCATTAGTCGATGTCTGCTGCTGCTGACAGACGTCTCACAGGAGACAAAAACTAAAACTTCTTCTTACTAATGCCCAAATGCACAAAACACAAGGCCTCAATGGCAGACGCAGACCACTTTAAACCAGTTTCACAGCTCATGTGACATCAACACTATTTACACTGACTGTGAAAGCGAGTCAGAGTAAAGTAAAACAGTACTATACTAGAAAATGTGTCATAACTGACAGAGAAAACACATTAAAATTCACTTTTTACCATGTCTTGCATTATGGTCTTTCATAAGGCAACACAAAAACATAAAGTGAAATCTCACACAATGCTTATAAGAGTCCACACGCAGAACAGACAGACAAACATTTTCTATTGTAAATCTGAATCAAACCCAGATTACTGAGGTAGTTTATAGCAGCACTATAACATTGGGATGTAAATTAAATCACATGACCATAAAGTTTGTAATAATTATACTTAGTTTATCATTTATAGCCATTAAAGAAAATACCCAGAAATCACTTTAGTTCAGTATGAAACGCTGTTGGTGAGAATCTAACATCTGCTAGAATAGTTGCTTCTGTGATTAACAGACCTTCACATTAACACACAGTTCTAACAAACGCAATCACAATACTGAGATATCTAGAGTTTCATAATAAAATGACAATGAAACGTATATCTGCTTAAGCAGTTTTAGCTGAAGGTCTGAATCAACCTAATAATCATTTATCATGTCATGATCCAGCAGGAGGACTTCTATAAACTTCATTAAGACTTCTGCACTGATGGGCTTCCCTTTAAACTTATTATTAATCTAGTGTCTACTAAAGCAAGTATTACTGTTGTGCATATTTGAACAAACCCCAAAACACACCTGGAGATGTATACCTGGAGACAGTTTACGCCAATCATTCAAAGTAAAGTAACCAAATCTAATGACAGGCTCAGACCCTTTAAAACTAAGTCCATGTAACCTTTGACCTTAATAACATCATAATACATTTTCACCATCGCAACACAATACTTCAGATAATAAAATTAAATGCACAATGACAATCATTTCCTGGCCAGCATCTCCACCTGCTGGTCAAATGCAAAAGTTTGGAAACACTTATTCACTGTTGTTAAGATTTATCCACATTTTAGAAACTTACCAAAATCATATAACACAATTGTAACTGTGGGAATTATGTTGTGACTGAAACATCCAAAAATTTTGCATCTTCAAAAATTATACTCTTGACATTTTATCATTCAGTTTCTTGAGATCTCAACCTGAGAAGCTTTTTAACCAGAACTGATGACATTTCTATCTATGATGATTTTTATTCATTATTTGCTCCAAGTAATCCATTACAAAAATATAATGACTGGAACTGTATGTCTAAACTCATTTGTTAAAATATAACAAAGCAGAGGAAAAACTTTATGAGCATGCTTTACTTAAACGGTTGAATTAAAAAGCTCAAACAGTCTTCACACTATATAAATTACCCAGTAATATATGAATAGTAATATTAATATAAGAGGTTTTATGTCAACACGACACGTGACAGTAATTTATATATTGACATAACCAGAACAAATAATCTTTCCCTCTGTAACATCCACCTGTTATAAAGATAATATAAAAATAATTTAATAATTTCAACATCATTCCAAATATTAAAATATGATTACAATGCTGTGTGCTGTTAAGCTAATGAATATAAATGTCATATTGACGCACCTGTTTCTCTGTAGATGTCGATTCAACCCCCAATAACGCGTAAAGATCCATCTGTAAAATCTCTTTTGCTGATGCCATGCTTTTATTTTATGTGAATTAAAACAAAACTGTAAAACTAATGCTGTTGAATAGCTTAGCAGCAGTTTTGAAGTTTCTTCTGTGTGATTTAAAGCGACAGAGAGCGAATGATAACAGCTGCAGAGCGACACCTGCGGTGACGGAGGAGAACTGCACACACTGCAATAATACCAGTCGAACGATTAAACACAAATAAGAAAGATGTTCCTCATAAGCATAAAAATCTTCTACTATGAAGGTGTATTTTAATGTTTAAAATTACTTTTGTAGACACAAATGTCATTGTGCTAACATTACACATTTTTTAAATGAATTGCTTAGAGCAAATAATGAATAAAAAGCAGCCAGAGTCCAGCATAGATATAAATTCCTTCAGTTCTGTTTAAAAAGCTTTTCAGGTTGAGATGATAAAATGTCAAGAGTATAATTTAAAGTCTTTACATTCTAAGTACACTTTAAAGACATACATGCATATATACCACACATACTATTATATAGAAATATAAGTGTGTCCAAATATTTTAGGAGCCATTGAATCATGGCACAAAACAACACCATTACAATACAATACAACTTTATAATTTTCCAAAAGTTCAGTTTAGTTTGGCTGTATCTGAAATAAATCATATATGTGTCATACAGTGCATTTATTCAAAACATGCATGCAATGATTAAATAATAAATTACTAGTAAAGGTAGAGCAAAGGAGGTCAGTTGTAGTTAATTACTACAAAGATGCACTAAAATATTTATGTTAAGTGCACTTGTTAATCAGTTTGCTCAGTGGTTGGCAAGGGCTACATCAGAAATGATATTTACTGTGCAGCAGATGGAGCTGGAGACATTTCCAAATTTAGCCGTCTCAAGATTGATCCTAATGTTTATCCTAATGCATGGAGCAAACAGCATTTTGGGATTCACCAAATATTTGAAGCCTGACAACACTTAAAGTTAAAAATTGCTAATATGATCTTGCTTGTTTGCAACTAGAATGTGTTTTGAAATTGTTCACGTGTGTTGGATCAGTTTGTTTGTCAGTTTATCAGACTTCAGTATGAGTCTGGAGGTGAATCTGGGCTCTCTGAGCTGGATCTCACCCAACACAAGCATGCATGATGTCTCGCACACACAAATCTCTTATACATCTACATCTTCACTGATGGTTAGTTGCATAAAAGATCTTATCATACAGCATTTCTTTCTGCTAACTCAAACATTATGCAAAGACTTGAGAGAATATAAGCCCGTATATATTTTTAAAATATCGGTTTTAAAAATATTATTCATTCAGTATTGAACACGTGTAAGCCTGAAGTCTTTGAATTATCAAAGTAGTCAGAAGATGATTACTTTCAAATTTCTTTTAATGTTTTTTTTACATTAACTATTTTCAATTACATATTTGAACAGATTGCTGCAAAAATGATAATTCATTAAATAAAGAAAAATGTTACACAAACCAAAAAAATATAAATACAAAAATGCATCAAAACTATTCATTAATCTGAGGTGATGATTGGATATCTTTTACTTTACGTGCTTAACAAGTCATAATTTTTATTTTTATTTAATTTTTATTAACAAATTTTTTGTTAAGATAAAAGCAGTGATCAGCATTCCGTTCATTCCCAGCACAGCCAGTATGTTTTGATTGACATCAGGACGAGCTGAGACACGCCCACTCAGGGGCGGGGTCAGAACATGTGTGAGCAGCAACATGAGTCAGTGCAAATGTAACATCCACACGGAATGTTAGAAAGTGTCCGAAGTGACACCCGGAGTGTGTTCGTTCACATCACATCTGAATCGCTTTAAATCCTGAAAGACATTCACTCAATAACAGGTAAGAAACATGTTTACAGCTCATGGAAATACATCAGAGATGATGATTTATCAAAACAAGCTGTGTCCTAGCTAGTGTCCTAAATCTGTGCTTATATGTGGCGCAACGGAGGAAAATTCGCCATGTTTAAGGGAAGATGAAGGCTTGTCTGTCGATGATAGAGGATCTTTCACAGCATTTATTCTCATACTGCATCAATGACTGTACTGTCCTGTACTATTGATTATCGATGATCGATGTAAAGATGGCACATATAATCAAACAACAACAAATCAGTTGGTATAATATCATGAACATGCTTGCTTATGTTGTTGTGCTGCGATGTGTGTTTGTTTATATGAAGATAATGTGATTATATTGTAGTGTTAAATGGCTGCTTTCCTTTTATGTAGAGAAAAATGATTCAGCATCAAAGTTACTGTATCTTCTCTTTAAGATGCAATATTTGGAAGTATTTGCTGTATTGCATGTAAGTGTTGTTTGTCTTGTGCTGTGAATAATGTGATGTTTGTGTGGGTGTTATATTGAGAGATCAGCTCTATATAAGAGCAGATGATTCAGGTGCAGAGGAGGAGAAAGTGTTTTACAATCCTCCTCCATCCACCAGATGTCAATTTATCCTCTCAGAGTTCAATGTAAACCAGATGTTGTGACCAGAGGACTCAAATAATCTAGTGTAGCCTTAAGTTTCGTCATTAAATGTAAGATTTTGCATTCACAGCAAATGAGATCAGACTTTTTTTGGATTATCTGATGTGTCTCTTTAATCTGTCTGTTGCGGGTGGTTGCCAGGTGATTACTGACTATGATAGTCTGATCTTTACATGTGATTCAGGTATTTTGGAAAGTAGTGTCACACCTTCTCATTAAACTGCATGATCTGAGCATTTATTGTGTCTGTAGCACAAAGATGTTTAATACTGTGAAACTGTAATTTTTTTTATTTGGGTCATAGTCGTGATGATACTTGGCAAATACAGCTAAATATGGGCTAAAAAAGTTTAGGAAGCCTAATTTAAAAGATCATATAAGGGATGAAAATAAAAATGTTCTCTTTATTTATTCACTTGGGTTTTATTAAAACCTGTATATGTCATGGGGTGAATAAATAATGGGAGAATTTTTATTTTGGGCTAAAAACAGTTTGACTGTTGCGTATATATAATGAGTAGTTTTCTGTTTCCTGCTAATGGTTAATAATAAGAGTAATAAGCAAGCAAGAGAACATTTGAGTTTATTCTCAGTCACTCACGCCACAACAGGCTTTTATCATTTTGGCACGATTCATGTCATTTTTGTTGATATTGTTTGTCAAGAGCACTTCATTTGCATGTGACAGGAAACTGCTGTTGTTTGTCCCATTAGATTGTGTCAAAAAAAGCCTGATGCTTAGAAAACTAGGAAACATGATGCGTTTAACCTCACACACCATACGTTCACCTGTTTAACTGTTTATATTATGGATACTGCAATCAGGATTTTTGCATCCAATACCAACTATTGATTTCTTAGCTGATAGCGATGCAGATCCAAATATTTCAAGCTTTATATTATGACATGTAAGCTCTTTGATGACTTTCTCTGTTAACCTTCTTTCAGTTATACAGATGTATTATTATATTCACCTACGGTGATGACATGATTGCAGCACTAAAGCTTGATGGATAGTGCTTTACGTGTTTTACGTTATCAAAGTGCTGATTGAGTCACAGAATGTGATTGGCGGTTAATATCGATCAGTGACCGATCAATCAAAGCATCACATGTTTATGTGAAATGTGTTTATTTTTATGACTATCACTGTTTTGTAGTATTGCATGCATGCCATGTTTCACTTCACAATAAAATGTTTTGAGAGATTTTGATTTTATATTAAGAGGTTGACAAAAGCATTGATTGTGTAGGTTATCATCTTTAAGACCTTTTGCCCTCACAGACTGAAAAGATCAGCAGAGAAGACACACAACATTACACATATCACAAGAGCTTCTGACTGTGAAATAACCTTTGACCTGTGAAACTTTCTAAGTGCTCCTGTGGAACATTACAGTAAATCTCATATTGTGCATTAAAAATGAAGTCTGCTTTATGACCATTATGGTTGTTAAAATGTTAAATAATCCCTGATTTGTAAATGCTCACTTATCTTCATATAAAGGTTTTGAACCACGTGAGGGTGAATAAATGATGAGAGAATTTTTATTTTTGTGTCTTTAAGAGACAGTCCAAAATGACTGGAATCAGAAGGACATTTCCCTTCCTGTGCTGAATTCCTTCATGACAAAAGCATTTCATTGGCTTAGACAGTAGAAGGATTGTGTCAAGGAAATTCCATGGTGTAAAATATTTTCTGATTGTTTGCCCTATATCTGAACTTGCGTGACTTCAATTTTACAAAACAATATAATGATTATGTGATTTTCAGCTTAAGTGTTCTTTATTAATGTGGATGATCCAAACCTCCCAGTCTGATGATCTCCAGCTGTTACCAGGCAGTACCTGGCATCCAAAGGCCAAACATCCACATGACAGGATATTCTGGAACATCCCCAAACCTCCCTAAACAAACACATCCAGATCCAAAATATCCCCTAACATTTACAGTGAAGCTAAAACTGTTTCATTTTGCTTTAGTCAAAACTGCAGAGCAAATAAATCCAGAAGAACAGTTCAATGATCTCTTTTGTCTTCAGTAAATCCCTGCTGCGTTTCATGGTTGTGTTATTGTTGAAGTTCATCAGATGGTTGTTGTGTGTGAAGTGTTTCGTTTCATCAGCATGTCTGTGAGCATCCAACAATATCCATCGCTCTTCTTTTGAACTGCACGGATTGTTGACATTTCGGGCAGGCAGAAGGGTGTGTCTGCTTTAGTTTTAGTCTACAGTAAACATGAAAGACATTGTGGTACAGCGCTGTTGATCTGAAACAGTCAGATGTTTTTATTGCTCAGAAGAGTTTTTCTAAAATATTCAGTTGTGCTTCACCTGCAAGTGTCTGCGATGTTTTATTTCTTTCTTTCACGGTATATTGTTGTATCCATTGTTTTTGATTACTGCTTCTATTTCCACAGTTTTACTACAAATACTATGTTACTGTAGCAAAACCATGATTCATTTGATTTGTGGTAAAACCATGGTACATTTCTGTAAGGGTGTGACAGTCCTGGACAAACCCAAACCTGTCCTGCGTGGGCACGACCTGAAGCTGATGTTCAAAACATCTTATCTGATGTTTACATTTTTACATTTAGGCATTTAGCTGATGCTTTTATCCAAAGCGACTTACAAATATTAGGAGACAATGAAGCGACACATCAAAAGCGGCAGCAATAGTACAAAGAAGTGCTTTACTAAGTTTACAATGTTTTGCAGCTAGATAAGAACCTGTAGAGGAAAGAAGAGGTTTTTTTATGATGTCAGGTGTTGGTGGAAGAGGTGTGTTTTTATCTGTTTCTTAAAGGAGGTGAGGGATGTGACAGAACGGATTGCATTAGGGAGATGATGTTCAAATCATGTTGGGCAATTTAGTTCAGATGTTAATATTTACTGGTTTAAATTCTCATCTCAAAGTTTTTAAAGCATTTGACTTTTCATTGACAATCATGATTTTTCATAGTCAGATAAAGTGCTGTTTTCAGAATTGTCACATTCACAACAGTCCATATTCCTCATAAATGAACTATTTGATGTTCTTTGAAGAGTCTCTTCTTCATTTTGTTATGTTGGGTATTATTCCTTCTGGTTTGTGTATTTTAATTCACAGAAATCCTACAAATATACAAGTATATTTCTATTTTTTAAATCGATAACTCGTGTATAGACTGATTTTTTTATGTTTAGAGAATTTATATTATGACCATAATATACAAACATTAATATTTGAATGTCTTTTGGCATAGCATGTATAATATGATATAGTCACAGTGTCTGTGTGAGATCAATGAAGTTTCTCAGTCTTCATCTGTATATGAGAGAGTTTCCTGTGCTGCTGGTGAATGGCGGGTGTGTTCTCGAGGAAAAGCACAGTTCCTTTACTCACTGTTGTTTACTCGTGCCGAGTTTGGTGTTGAAATAATAATTTAGCATTTAAAGAGGTGTGCGTTACACCGTGAGTACATCAGAAAACCTCAGATAACCCGTTCCTGCCAACACTTGTTTGCTGTAATCGGTGTGTAAGAGGAGTTCAGAAGAGAGGAACATTTGATCCTGCATGATGGAGAAATGTGTTAAAATGTGTTTGTTTACAGTTTGCAAGTCTGGACTGATCAGCTTTTCTGCTGAAGTGAAGAATGTTCTGTTTCCTCCTGCTTCCTGTTCCTCCGATCTCATTTCCTCTCAATGTGACCCTTCCTGATAAAGCTTTTGTCCTCAAGTACATTTAGTATGAATTTCCACAGCGACGTCCTTAGTATTATGTCCAGACGTTCTTCAATCACATGCTTATTATTTATTTAAGTCAAAAGAATATTATTTTAAGTTGAATCATTTCTTCACAGAACCTTCCTCATCATCTTCATCATGTCTGTAAAGATGGACGGAGCCCATAATAAATGGAAAGCAGTGAGGGGTCGACTCGGCTCGTCTCAGGACTCGGACCCCTCGCAGGAGGCTAACCTGGAGAACGCAGACGCAGAGCTGTGCATCCGTCTGCTGCAGGTGCCCACGGTCGTCAACTACTCCGGCCTGAAGAAGCGTTTGGAGAGGAGCGATCAGGCCTGGATGGTGCAGTTTCTGGAGCTCTCCGGTCTGGACCTGCTCCTGGAGGCTCTGGACCGGCTGTCGGGACGAGGCTGCTCTCGGATCGCAGACACTCTGCTGCAGCTGACCTGCGTGAACTGCGTGAAAGCCGTCATGAACTCCTCCGCCGGGATCCACTTCATCGTGGATAACGAGGGATACGTGCGCAAACTGTCTCAGGGTAAGTCAAGTCGTTATTTACTCGTTTACTTCAGTTGTTTTACACAAGATAGATTTGAGAAAGCACACTTATTCTTGCAGAGCAGTGCTCGTAGTATCTGCATTGCACAACGTTCACACCTGTCACATGCTTGGCTGTTTTTTCAAGTACAAAGTTCACACGACGTCCCCCAAAATACTAACACATCCCATCAGTGAAGACGGAGGAAGCGCATGGAGGAGGAATCTTAACATTACAATGGTACCTTTCTGTTTTTCCCCAGCTTTGGACACCTCCAACACCATGGTGAAGAAGCAGGTATTTGAACTTCTGGCGGCTCTCAGCATGTTCTCATCAGAGGGACACAGATTGGCTCTGGATGCCCTCGACCATTACAAGGCAAGTCAAACATACATTTGGTAGCTTCTGTCGGTGTGTCTGATTTACTGCATTGTCTAAAGTCATTGATTTTTGGTCAAAAAGCAGCAACGTTGAAATGTTTGTTCCTTCATTAAAATAGACTTCAAACAGATCAAATGTGCTTATTTCCCCAAACTGTAAACACCAAATTCTGTGTCACAAGTTTGGGGCGGGACTTTCTGTCTGCCTGTCCAATGGCAAACTAGAGCGTGTGTTTAAAAAATGTTTTTGGATTTTCGTAGTTCTGTTCGTCACAGATATTTCTCTCAAAACAGCACGTTAAAATATATGACTTAATTCAGTCATGATGGTTTCAAGTCTTGTCTTGTTGTTTGAGATTGTTTTCAGCCCATGATTGGATAAAATGTGGACTCTTGATTTAAATTTTTTAATTTATAAAATAGTTCTTGATTGTGTTTATTCATGATAATCACAGTTATGAACTCTTCATCCAATGATTCTGTGTATCACTCTTAACAACTCACTATTTATCCAGCGGATAACCTGCAAGTTGCATTGATGCATATATTTTAGGCTTTAGTATTTGTATTGTGTAGTAGGTAAAGAGTTGTCATGACTGAACTGAAGTAAGTGTGATATAGTGTTTACATGATATAGTTGTTGTGTTTTCTCTTGAAGTCTGTGAAGATTCAGCAGTATCGCTTCAGTGTGGTTATGAATGAGCTCCAGGCCACAGATAATGTGCCTTATATGGTGACTCTTCTGAGCGTCATTAACGCTCTCATCTTCAGCGTCGATGACTTACGGCAAAGAGACAAGATGCGAAAGGAGTTCATCGGTACGTTCAGATAAACGGAGATGTGATTAAAGTACATTTATATTCTCTGCTTTATAGTAACATTGAGCAGACACTGGTTATGTTCAGGCTGCATACTACATAGTAAACCACATGAAATAATATGTCAGAAACAAGTATGTTTAGTTCCTGGTTAAATTTTCCAAAATGCTTGTAAAAACAACTTTTGGCAATTATAAGCAAAAGAAAGTTTAGTATGCGTAGTATGCAGTGTGCTGTTTCAGACACAGCCATTGATCATGTCTTAATCACGTTCACCTGTGTCGTCCAGCCGGCTCATGCCTCACATCACATCTGAGCTTACTAACACAACACAACCTAATGGACTATTTCAAGTGTTATTTATGGTGAATTCATGGATATTAAATACATTTTTGTCCACCAGGATTACAGTTGCTTCAGCTACTGCCAAAGCTAAGGTAATTTTATTTTAATGACCAACAGTATCTCCTGATGTTTGAAATTGACAATCTGTAGTCTTATATTAAGATCTATGTGTTCATGTGTGTGTTTTAGAGAACAGGAAGATGAAGACTTGATAATCCAGTGTGAGGCGTTTGAAGAGGCCATGGCAGAAGATGAGGAGGAACTCTTGAGGGTTTATGGTGGGATTGACATGAGTAACCCTCATGAAGTCTTCACATCGCTCTTTAATAAAGTGAGCGTTCTGTCGCTGATCTCGTTCATTCAGTGGAAATCATAATGACTGTGTTGCTCAGCTGTTACCTGTCTGCACTCGTTCCTGGTGTCGTTTTTTGGCTGTTTGTGAAGGATGTAGTTTGGAATGAACTCTCTCTTGTCTTATATGTTTGTAGGTTAGCAGTTTTCCATCATCTCTGCAGCTGTTGTCAATATTACAAGCGTTACTGTTGTTGGGTCCCGAGCGTGTGGATATCTGGCAGGCTTTGGAGGCGCTTGCAAACCGAGCCATTCTGATAGCACAGAACTGTGAGTTTCCCTCACATTATACCTTGATATTACTGTGAAATATACCATGGTAAACATGGTAATGTCATGTGTTCAGGAAACTAAATTGATTGATATGATTTGCAATACCTTTATAGTATCATTAATGGTACAGTACAGTGTTATTTTACCATCAAATTGGTAATTGAATCAAATTGTTGGCAGCTCATTTGTTGGTTGAGTTTGGTTTTAGGAAACATCAGGCTACAGTATTGTGATTGTTTTTCTGTCAGTGTTTATCTGTTTGTGGTGGCACTTGTAAGATTTGTGTTTGTTTGTATAGTCCTGTAGATGATGGATATTTATCTGTTGTGTTGCTTCATGATAATCTTAATAAATGATTTGTGATTTTGGTATTGTATTGAGCTGCTACTGGATTTCCAAGACAAATACGGCTCTTTAAGCCAAACCTGTGGAGAATCATTGCTGTTCAGGTTTATCTTTCCTTGATGTTTCATTTATATTCCGATGTAAGTTCCTGTAGCTCAGTTGATAGAAGGCTGTGCGTTTGATCTCAGACTGATTAAAGACATGTATGGATTGGATGTAGTGTGTTAATGTAAGTGAATTATTTCTTTCAGCTGAGATTGATTCATGTGAGAAGATATTGCAACGTCTCGTCTTTGCGAAGGAACCATTCAAAGGTTCTTCTGAGGTTGACAGTCGTGCGTTCAAAAGAAAAAATCAAGCTGTTCAGACTGAGGTGAAAGATCAGCAACTACAATGTTCCTGCAGATCAAGCAGTCAGGAAAAGCTGAGTAACTCCACAAAGGTTTTATCCACCCCTCCACCTCCTCTCCACTCAACAGTGCCTCTCAAAACAGCAGCTGGGCCTCCACCTCCTTTACCAGGCACAGGGCTACCTCCACCACCACCTCCTCCGCCTCCTCTTCCAGGGATGTGTTCTGGAGGACCTCCACCACCACCTCCTCCGCCTCCTCCTCCAGGGATGTGTTCTGGAGGACCTCCACCACCACCTCCTCCGCCTCCTCTTCCAGGGATGGGTTTTGGAGGACCTCCACCACCTCCTCCTCCTTCTCAGGGATGGGTTTTGGAGGACGTCCACCACCACCTCCTCCTCTTCCAGGGATGGGTTTTGGAGGACCTCCACCACCTCCTCCTCCTCTTCCAGGGATGGGTTCGGGAGGACCTCCACCTCCTCCTCCTCTTCCAGGATCTGGTCCACCCTGCCCTCCTCCCCCTCCTCCAGGTATGGGGGACGTGATAGTTGCCCAGAACTTTCAGGCGTTTGGGCAGTGTTACAGCATACCTGTGAAGACATGCCCCTATCCGACCCTCAGAATGAAGAAACTCAACTGGCAGAAACTGAATTCCACAGCGGTCACAGGTGGGATTTCACTCTTGTTGGGTGTAAGTGGTACAATCATCTAACTTGATGTAAGATTTCAAAGGGTAAGTGTCCATTTCACACAATTGTTGTTGTGTTTTACAGATGGTCCCTCAATGTGGGCATCAGTTCCAGCTGAATCTCCTCTGGAGCCGAATTACAGCAGTATTGAGCAGCTTTTCTGTCTGCCGGTGGCTGAAGCCAAAGACAAGTGTCCTGTTGCTCCGGCTAAAAAAGAACTCAAAGAGGTTTAATGCTCTTCCTGTGAATAATCCTGCAAATCTGCTATTAGCTTCATTTCTGTAATGTGTTTCTGAATGTTAATCGAGAAGAAATGATGTAGGGTGGGATGCGGGATGTGATTTTTGTCCCTGGGGAATTAACTGGATGATACGTTTGATGATCTATGTGACACTGATGAGGTTAAACTAAGAGATTAATGAAAAAGTCATTAAGTGAAGCATGTTATTAAATAATATTAATACAATTATGAGGTAATAAAGTAGATGAGAATGAATTATGAATAAAAGATAACTTTTCTGGAATTACACGCACTAAAAAAAGACCGTATTTTTTTATAAATGGCAAAAACTTTTTGTTTTTTTTTTTTTTTTTTTAGATTTCCTTCATTGACCCCAAGAAGAATTTAAATCTGAACATATTTCTGAAGCAGTTTAAGTGGTAAGATCAGATATTTGGAGATGTTTGTTGTTGATATTTCAGCAGGATGTTCAGATATGCTGATAGATGTTTGATTATTTTCTGAACAGCTCTTATGAAGACTTTGTGATGATGGTTCAGAAAGGCGACTGTTCCAAATTTGATGTTGAAGCTCTGAAACAGCTTCTGAAACTGCTTCCAGAAAAACACGAGGTTTGTTCCCAACACGCAATACAATCTATAGATATGACTTCAAATTTACACTTCCACACCACTAGAGTCACTAAACGAATACTGACCATCAATGTTTAGTTGTGTCTGGCTGGTTAGATTAACAGATCAATGTGTAAAGAGTCACAGTGTTGACAACCTTTATTATTTTGAACAATAAACCATGCTGAAAAATCTATGGAAATTCTACTGTGGTTTCCAGTACTAATACCATTATGAACCATCAGCTGTTTACCATTAAAACCAGTACAAAATATCCTTTATGTGGTGTGTTTTGGGTTATTCCAGTTGGATTTAATGGCGTTCTATTGGTTCAGATTAACATCCTACCAGTAGAACCCCACAGAGACCCTTATAGTCTCCATTAAAACCAGTACAATTCCCATTATAACCATTAGAATATATACAATATGATGCTTTTATGAGTATTTTAACAAAGAAATTCTCTTCCTTTAGATTGACAACCTTAAGTCTTATCAAGGAGATCAAAACAAACTGGCCAATGTTGACCGCTTTTACCTCTTACTTCTGGCTGTACCGTGGTAATGTTTCATTCAAACTGCTTCAGGCTGAAGAATCAGATGTGATGACACAGGAAAAAGTAATGTAGTGGTATTGTATGTTGTGTGTTTTTGATCAGTTACCAGTTGAGGATCGAGTGTATGTTACTGTGTGAAGAGACTGTGTCCACGCTGGACATCCTGAAGCCCAAAGCTCAGCTGCTGGAGTCGGCCTGTGACAGTCAGTTCACATCTGATCTCTCTTCTCTACAGATTCATGTCAACCAAATTAACAAATTCAACAAATCGATCAAGTGTAGTAGATCCTGTATTATACTAGATGGTACTATAGTAAATAATGACGTATACTGCAGCATGTTGATCTGTTAAATGTAAATGCAGGTTCGGTGTGTTTGTGTAAATGAGGTTTTTTCTGTTTTTCCGGCAGGTCTCAGACAAAGCTCTCTGCTGCCCAGTTTCTGTAAGCTTATCCTTGATGTTGGAAACTTTCTCAACTATGTAAGATCATTTTAAATTCTAATTTTTCATTACTGCTGACTTTCTATCTTCTATTTTAAAATGAGATTTCATTTTCATGCGTATGGCTCAACACATAAAGAAATAATGGTTACTATAGTTAAACTGTCATAACCCTGTGATGAGTCTTTATTTTTACACTGAATTAGTTCCCCTTTCATAAACCTTTCCTTTTTTCAGGGAAGTCACACTGGAAATGCTGAGGGATTTAAAATCAGTTCCCTGCTGAAACTCACTGAAACCAAAGCAAACAAGAGTCGCATCACGCTCTTACATCACATCCTGGAGGTCATGTCACATCATATGTCATATCCTTAAATAAACTCAAAAAAGATTAGTGATGAATTAAGGAAGATTGATCTTGTCATTTTCAGGAAGCAGAATTGAATCATCCAGAGCTGCTGAGCCTTCCAGATGATATTGAGGCCTGTCAGAAAGCCGCTGGGTAACACAAATACTTCCACAATACTGTTGTGTACTGTGATTGCTTGTTTCAGGAGACCGTCACATGGTTGGCATCATTTCAGTCTGAACAAGTTCTGTGTTCTCGCTCTCTCTCTCTCTCTCGCTCTCTCTCTCTCTCTCTCTCTCTCTCTCTCGCTCTCTCTCTCTCTCTCTCCTCTCTCTCTCTCTCTCTCTCTCTTGTTCTCTCTCTCTCTCTCGTCTCTCTCTCTCTGTCTCTTAATTTTCTCTCTACATTCTCTCTCTAAAAGTAATATTTTTAATTCAAGTACTGTGATATAAAGTGAGCACCAGTTTATCTATATAAACTTTTCCTCTCTCTCAGTATAAATCTGGAGTCGATCCAGTCAGAAGTGAGCACTCTTCTGAAGCGGCTGAAAGATGCTGAGAAGAAAGTTTCTTCATCGGTTGAGGATGTCCGAGAGCAGTTCTCAGGGGTCATTGAGGTACAAACACTTTCATCATGTCCAATTGCATTGAATGCAAAGTGTCCAAACTTCCCACTTCACTATTTCTCATCAGGGTATTTGAAGTGCATTTCTCCTCGCTGGAATTTTTATTGAACACACAACTTACACTCTTCATATTACAAAATGGTGTAGCGTAATAAATAAGAATGCACTTTAGGATGCAATTCCAGCATGTACATGACATTTTCAGTCAAAACCTGAAATATAAATTCTCACAGAATGTATTTATTAATAATATATTGAATCATCTGTTTATATTTGACTAAAGCCCTAACATGAGTGTTTAAACCACCAAATATTAATGGTATAATGAAAACCTTATGTTGACATTCACATGCATCTTCTGTTTAAATCAAAATGTGTAAGTAAAATACTGATCACCTGATAAACTAACGATGTTTCTGCAGAAGAACATTCAGGCGTGTCAAGCTTTAGAGGAGCGTTTCACTAACATAGACATGAGGAAGACTGATCTGGCTCAGTATCTCTGTGAAGATGCTGCTCAGCTCTCGCTCGAGGAACTCTTTAACAACATCAAGACCTTCCGTGAGCTCTTCCTCAGAGCCCAGAAGGTCAGTCTGTCTGTTTCAAAACCAGCACTGGCTTGTTGATTTGGGTTGAAATCTATACATCTGTGTTGATGGAAATCACCAAAGTAAATCATTTGGACATATTTAGTTGTGGTGTGTATCATAGCCTTAGCAACCACATAGCGACGGCTCCTACAGCATTAGCATCCTTTAATATAAAAATCAAGATTATCATCATATTGTCTGTGCTTGACGCATCTTAATTCATTCCTTCCTGCAGGAAAACACGATGCGCAAAGAACAAGCCGCTAAAGCCGAGAAACGCAAACAGCAGATGGCGGAGGAGGAATCCAAGAGACGGAAAGGAGATGATGGAAAGATTAGTGAGTTATTTCATTAGCCAGTCGTGTGAAAAACAAATGAATCTTCAGTAATAAAAAGCGAGTTGTTTGTGTACCTGCAGTCAGAAGAGGACCCGTGCCAGAGGACGGCTGTATCATTGACCAGCTCTTGGCGGATATTCGCAAGGGTTTCCATCTGAGAAAGACTCGTCCCAGGTGCGAAACGGAAAGTGCGTCTTCTAGTGAAATTCATAGGGATGCCAGAGAGCCTGGTAAGACATGAGGCTGTCGGACTCGCCACAAAAGTCTCAGACGCATCCGTTTTCTCCTGCGAGGTGCACTGCCGTGTTGAGTGGATTCACGGGGTCGTATCATAATAAATCTCTGTTGTCTCGATGGCTTGAGCTCATAGTTCATTTCGGTACAATTAAAAAAAAAAATCGCTGACATCACACTGATAATAAATTGACATGACTGTTAATTATTGGACAGTCAGGTACTACATAACCATCTGAAAATGTGGATGATTTCAGTCAGATCTGAAAAGTAAGCATGGCACGTTTCAGCTCTGATCACAATGTCATTCAGCTTTATTCAGATGATGTTATTTAAACCGTATTAAACCCTACAGCAAACCTGTAGCCCTCGTTTCAGACATATAGATGATGTTTACAGTTTTTGGCATTAACGTTAAATCTACATTTTCATGCTGGATGATATGATCCCGTCCCCGTACAGGTATCTGATATATATTCTTAAACTTTTATGATAATTCAATATATCAGATTTCTGTCTGGGTTCAGAGCGACTGTCCGCTCACATCGGTGCTCGAGGTGAAAAGAAGCGTTTAGACTTTTGGGGTTTGAGCCTGTTTGCTCACTTCCTGCCTGCTGGACCAATAGGAGGCTTTGCTGCTCATGACTCATCGGTGCTTTTCAGCAGTCTGAGCTGCTCATGTGCGAGTCATGAAAGTTCACGTTAAATAGTTTGTTAAACAGACCTGCATGTGAATAAATATACACGCTGTAACTGCATGAAAACACTATGGGCTTGCGTTGGCATTATGCTGCTTTGCGCTTCATGTCCATTTCTCTACCTGACTCCAAAGTATCAAGTTGTTGAACAAATCGATGTCTTCTCGTCCCAAAGCAGCAAGTGTCAGGCCTGTAGAAGAAGCTGGATCATCTGCAATCGAGGCGTCTCGAACAGTCCCAGATTCTATTCCAGAAGATCCGGTCAAAGATTTCGCCATCAGTCCCACAGGTGAACCGGCCTCGTTGGGTAACGGTGCGCCGGACACTCGCTCTCGAGACGTAGAAGAGACCCGGTCACCTGAAACCACCATCACAGGCATCTCAACAGACCTCGACACACAGCACAAACCCTCTGTGAGCAAACAAAGGAAAATGTCTCTGTGGACACATTAGCTCAGGAAAAAACAGATCAGACTGATGCTTCACCCAGTTGCCTTACACCAAAAAATCCACAACAAGATCAAAACCATAATGGGAACAATATCCATGCCACGGGAGATAATTTGAGCCATACACCAATTAAGACGCCTGACCCTTTAAATTCTGCTGGCTGTATCGACTCGCGTGTAAATGGCGGTTGTGAAAATAATGGCTGTGAGAAGGAAAGCGATAAACCACCGCAGAGTCGAGATAAACCTGCAGAAGACCAAAAGAATGAGACGACTGGAATCGATATTGAAACGCAGCGGTCACAGGATGAACTGGATGGAGAGCACTCACAAGCTCCGCCCACTCCTGATGTAGTCTCCGCCCCTGTGAAACCTGAAAATAATAAACGTTTCTTCCAAAGAAACAAAAAAAGCAGAAATGAAGGTAATCCATTTCTATATCTAATAAAGGTCATGTTGATCAGCACTGGTGTTTGAAGCTGAACGTGTCCGGTGTGTTTTTAATTCCTAAAGTGTGTTGCTTGGCAAACACTATTAAATATTTCCTAATATTTATGTAAATATTTAATAAATAACTTGCAATAACTTAAGTATTAAAATATATTATTTAAGTTACTTTAACATTTGTTAATGTCAACACTGCTGGAATATTTTTGGAAAATTTCCTAAACAAATTTTCCTCATCTGCAGTCTTAATTAATTGTTATAAAACACGTCCAGATCATATTTTACACCGTAATTAAATATATATATTTAATATATATATATTTGTATGCCTGCTTTTAAATTTCTTTGATATTTCAATGAAACTTTATGTATTGATAAATAATCTATTGATATTTCATAATAGATTTTAATTTTTAAAGGTTCATGAAGGTCTGAATTGTGAGATTTATGTAAGAAATTATTTATTCTTGGCACATATTTATTCTGTTAAAGAATCAGAATGAAAAAGAGTTTTTGTGGGTAAAATATGGTGGACATGTTCTTGACAGATTTCATGAGATTTACCTCATAAACATTTCATCAGCCTTATAGATTGTCATTGACGTATGACAATTCTGTGTGATTTTAACCTTTATTGTGGCCAAGTTTGTTCTGATATATCTGCACCATTCTGCTGATGTAATGGTCTGTAGACCCATGAAATGTCAAACGTTTCTTTAGCGTTTGTCTCTTTCTTTAACCCTCTGAAGTGGAGGGTGGCAGAAGGAATGGACGCAGTAAAAAGGCGTGTGTGTTGCAGTAAGGTAGGTCAAACGCCTCGCTGCTCAACTAACAGACCGTCTGTTTGATGCCGTCTGACGTCTAACCAGATTTTTCCACTTACCAACATGACCTGTTATAACATTCTCATCTCTGAACATGTGGGAATCTGTTTTGGGTTCTTACTCTCTCTATAGATTATTTCTCTGTTTGAGATCTGTATAAACAACATTAAATCATGTTTACATGTGCAGTCTTGTCCATATATTAATCACTTTGTCTAGTTCAACTTTTGTTTTGAAGATCATTGCCTGTCTGTAATTTTAACCTTCCTCTCAATGTGAATGTGTCTTGATTTGTTTGCGTGAAGTTAAAGCCAGAAGTGTAACTATAATCAATTGAAACCGTAATGAATGAAATGCTTCTGGATTGAACATGTATGTAAAGGTGTAAAGGTCACCTGACTGCTGTGGTTTACAACCTTTGACCCTAAAATCTACATTTCTGATGAGTCTCGGCTGCATCGTGAATTTAAATTGTCTGTCTGAAGAATTAAAGATAAGAAAGGAAACGGTTGTGAAATGGGTCCGAAAACTACAGGCATTGAAGGATTTTTCATTTTTTGGTAAGGTTGTTTTTTTAAGACTCACGAGTCTTATGAAAGGTTTGACCTTTGACATTATGATACTTAAAAAAAATGTATGTGGACTTAATGAAAAGGATTTTAAAGTGCTCTTAGATCCAGATTGTTTTACGGGCTAAAAGTTGATGTTCTTAGTTTGTTCATTTTATTTTTTCTTTGCATTGCAGGAAACTTCAGGAGAAAGAAACCCAAAGGCAGAAGGAAAAGTTGATCATGTTCACCTCCAGTGATTCTGTGTTTCATCAGCTCTCTGTGTCCTCTGATGTCTACAGACTGACCTGAGGTCAGCACCGCACACGGCCCACGTTACAGCTGCACCTTATACAGTAAAACAAAAACACGTTATACGCTGTGTGTTTGAGTTTGGTTTAACAAAACATGTATTTTTAAATGCAAAATTTGGCCAAACTGTATTTTAAGTGTTTGCACACGATAAGATGCATTTGTGATGCACTGTTTATACATTACAAGAGTATTTAAGATTTTGAAAAGAGTTTAAAGAAGACGGTTATTGCTATTTGTGGATTATAGTGTTTCACAAAACCTTTAAAATGTTTTGCTGTTGCTGAAGCCGTTAAGAGATGTACTGTTTACTATTAATATTGCTCTGAATGTAAACTTTATATGTTATGAATATTTTGGTATTAACCATGAAAAGTATTATTTCATATAACATAATCTAAAATGTGATGCGTCACAAATATGATTAGGATTGTATTTTGCTTTTGACTACCATATCTTTGTAAGTGTGAATTTCATATGGATGTCAGTATGTCATGCTCATCAAGAATGAGCAATATAAATTATATGAATAAAATGAGCAGAAAAAAATATTAAAGTTTGTGTTTATTTTCACATTCACTGTATGAGTTCATGTACTGCAGAATCAATCCAGTGACCCTCAAGTAGCTTCTTAAGTAAATCACCATATAGATTGAATCAGGTGTCACATGCTCAGGACTAAAGTTTGTAAGTTTAAAAGAATGTCATGTGCTCTAAACACACATGTGCTTTCATAACTCATTGTTTTCCTGTTGCTACACCTACTTTTCCTTTAGGGGGCGCGCGTGATGTCTCGTGTCCCTTTAGAGTCGCATTCAAATCTTTTGTCTTACTAAAGTCGTGTAGATGTAAAATATAATTGTCTATATGTATGAGTGGCCATAACGTGTGTTATTGGCATGCCAATTCACCACAGCAATCTTCATTTATTTATTTTTTAAATAACCCTTTTATTAATCACAAACGTCTGTGATTTGGCCACTCTCACCAGCGCGGAGAAAAGTAACACTTAGCGTGTGACTGCTGACGTAACATTTATCGTAATAAAAACAAGAGTGTACAATCATTTTGGAAAGATTGTTTTTCTGTTTTGAAAACTTTGAATGTGAAAGAAATTATTTGTTACTTTGAAAATGATGATAAAAATATTCAAGATTTTGTCAATTTTATCATCCTGAGTGTCAAGGTTTTCTTTAACGAATTTATTTTTATTATGAAGTCTCTTAAAGTTGTCAAAGCTAAATCTATTGTAAGATATTACGAATCTGTATATGGCGTCTTGTGAATGTCTTCTTTTTTATTTTATTTTATTCTTACCAATTTTGGAGCTTTTGTTTTTGTTGCCTGTAATTCTATAATAATGTTTAATGTTCTTCAATAAAAAAAACAATAAAAAAACATTTGATAATAACAGAAAGCTTTGATCTACGTTCAATTATACATTAATTATATATTTGCCATAGGAACGATTTTATTATATATATATATATATATATATATATATATATTGAACATAATATACATAAACAATGGCACTGATAAATGTAAAAAAAACGCAGAAGGCACATATCAGACAAAACAGATGCAAAGTACCAGTAAAATAAAGTGTAATACATATCTTCTGAGAAAGAAAGGAAAATAAATAAAAGAGTAATTATGGCTCATTTCATTCCTCTTCAAATGAATCATTTTTATTATATTTTTGCATTTGTTTTGGAAGCAGCTTAAGGTCCGCGCTGGGAGGAGTGTCATGCAGACGCGCTTCTCCTTCAGCTCCTCCTCAGACGCTCCTCAGATGACAGCAGCTGTCAGGAGACTCATTCCGCTCCGGAGGAGGAGGAGGAGGAGGATTCTTCATCATGTCTCTGAGCTGGTCAGGGAACGACCACAAGAGTTACACGAACCCGCCTGCAGCCGCGAAACGGCCGAGAAACGACACCGCGAACAAAGTGACGGTAGTTTTAGGAGCGCAATGGGGAGATGAAGGAAAAGGAAAAGTTGTTGATTTATTAGCAACAGAGTCTGACATCGTGTGCAGGTGTCAGGTAATATACACATTAAGTTATTTAAATAGAAAATAGTAAATGCTAAATAAATATATGTATATATGTTATGGGAATATTCATGTTTTTAATCATTTTTTACTTGTTTTAATGTTTTTTTTTAAAGATATTAAAGTGTCATGTGTTTCTAATTATATACTTAATATACATATTAACATATTAATATAGTTTTATTAAATTAATTAATAATTAGAGTAAATTAAATAGTTAAATAAATACCATGTAACATTTTATAAATAAAATGTAAATGTAACGCTACACATGTTCTCCAAATAGGAAAGATGTCAGATTCTGAATAGAGAAGTATAAGACTGTACAATCCACACTGTGTGTTTTGAGTTTGTACCATGTTTAGTTCAATATCTCATTGCTTGTATAAGAGAAGGTCAGCGAATGTTGACAGAATTCATTCCAGCTTTTCATTGAGGTCAGGTCACATTCCTGGCGGTCCTGGACATGTGAGAAGGCCAGGACACATCAGACAAGCCCACACCGCCCGGCCTGGTTAAAATAAGTGCCCTATCAGCAGTTCTGGCCGCTGGTTATGCGGGTTAATGGTCCACGTAAAGGGCAAACCGTTCAGCTGGTTTAGCTCGTGTTTCCAGGTTTCCCCACTGAAGAAATCCAGATGTAAATTTAAATTGGGTTATAAGAGACACATTATGCTGTCCATGTCCAGTTGCTCTTGCAGTAAATTTCCAGGCAGATAATATCTGATGTGAGGTGTTTTTTCTGTCACAGGGTGGAAATAATGCTGGTCACACAGTGGTGGTGGATGAGAAGGAGTATGACTTTCATCTCCTGCCCAGTGGAATAATCAACACTAGATGCGTATCATTCATCGGTGAGATACAGTTCACAGAAACTCTCGTGGATAAAGTTACTATTATACTCGAGACAGCCACTATTTAAATATGATCAAATATGATGATAAAAAAACAACATGTGATGATGCATTTGATATATACTGATATATATAGTTTAATATAATGAGTTTAAGCCAGTTTAATATTGGTAGTTCTACCAGAGTAAACACAACAGGTAGCTCATGTTATGAATGTGTGTCATCTGCAGGTAATGGAGTCGTGATTCACCTTCCAGGATTATTTGAGGAAATTGACAAGAATGAGAAGAAAGGTACAAGTCTGTTAAGATCTGTGGATATACAGTGAATTTTGTCTTACAAATATTTCCATAAATGCACATTTAATACAGGTATTGTTTCTACATGAAAACCATAATAAATTACAATGGGAGCTCTGGGATTTACTTGATGTTTGTTTCATGAAAAAGGTCTGAAAGGTTGGGACAAGAGGCTTGTGATATCTGATCGAGCACACATTGGTAAATATTAACGTTTTGACTCACAAACACTGTAAATATGATGTACTTTGGTCTGACGAGTCTGTCTATTTGTGTTTGTGTCAGTGTTTGATTTCCATCAGGCGGTTGATGGACTGCAGGAGGTTCAGAGACAAGCACAAGAGGGCAAAAAGTAAGAACATCACATTTGCTGCAATGGAAACCAGTGAAAACAAGAAAGCAGACTGGTGGACCATCACAGCAATAGCATAAAATCCTTGTCATGTCTTTGTTTTTAGCATAGGGACAACTAAAAAAGGCATTGGACCCACTTACTCTTGTAAGGCGTCTCGTACTGGACTTCGCATTTGTGACCTTATGGCTGATTTCAATGAGTTTTCAACAAGGTGTGATATCAATTCCTTTCAATAAGAGTAATGTTGCCTATATATTAGTGCATTAGTGATTATATCTATATGTTTTTACCCCTACAGAGTCAAAAATCTAGTGCAGCAGTATCAGTCGATGTACCCGGCTCTTAAAGTGGATGTAGAGGGTGAACTGAAGAAACTAAAGGTCAGTTGAATTAGACACGAGCTGATGGAGACTGTGTGTCTCAGCGTTTGTCTCAGTGTGTATCTGCACATTCATTTACAGGAGTTTGCCGAGAGGATAAGACCTCTGGTCAGAGATGGTGTCTATTTCATGTATGATGCAATTCACGGACCCCAGAAGAAAATCCTGGTCGAGGGGGCCAACGCTGCCCTTCTGGACATTGACTTCGGTGAGGGCGTATCAAATGCTTCAGTGCGGCACTTTGTACATGTAAACTTAAGAAGATGTCAGGCCTAAAGATTGTGCGTCTTCCCTCTAGGAACGTACCCGTTTGTGACATCATCCAACTGCACAGTGGGCGGCGTGTGCACGGGTCTTGGCATCCCTCCTGCCAACATCGGAGAGGTGTATGGCGTGTCAAAAGCCTACACCACCCGAGTGGGTATAGGGGCCTTTCCAACAGAACAACTTAATGTAAGAGCTGCTTGTGACACTTTTGTGATCTTCACTGTCAGACATGGTAATATTATCTGTTGTCTGTTATCTGAGTTATATATAGATAATGTAACTTTTACACGTCTGGTGATTTGGGAGGAAAGGATTAGCCCTCTGCACCTGCTGTCCCCTACTGTGAATTACATGTGATTGAACAGCATCACCATCAGATAAATTTAGTCTCCGAGATGCAGATAGATTTGCATGAATGATGAATGAATGATACAAATGAAATCAGAACAAATGTTTTTTCCTTCTCACAGGCTGTAGGGGAACTATTACAGACCCGAGGTCACGAGGTGGGCGTGACTACAGGCAGAAAGAGACGCTGTGGTTGGCTGGATTTGGTTATTCTGAAGTATGCACATATGATCAACGGATTCACTGCGTGAGTTGATTTACACTGCATCAAACAGAAGATAATGTGCATTTTTCTAACATCGTATCCCTGTGAAACATATTCTTAAAGCTGTTGTTTTGTGTTTTCTGTAGCATTGCTTTGACTAAACTAGACATTCTTGATGTTTTGGATGAAATAAAAGTTGGTGTGGCCTACAAGATCAATGGCAAACGGATTCCATATTTCCCAGGTAAAATCATGTAGAAAATGCAATGCATTAATAATTATTCATAATAATGTTTTGAGTTGATTTGACTATATATTTGTTCCCAAGCTTTGAAATGAATCATACCAATAAAGGCATTCACACACTGATATTAGAATATGTTTCATTACTTTTCATTACTTCAAATATTCATAAAGACATGCGTCTTTTCAGTGTAAAATATTTCTTCTCTCAATCACCTTGCTCTCTGTCTTTCTGTACATTCAGCCAACATGGAGGTTCTGCAGAAGGTGGAAGTGGAATATGAAACTTTTCCTGGATGGAAGACGGACACATCAGCGGCCAGGAAGTGGAATGATCTGCCATCTAAAGCTCAGAACTATATTCGCTTTGTGGAGAATCACATTAGCGTTCCTAGTAAGTCGTTCACACTGTAAACTAATAAACAACATTACAGCATAATGGAAATCCTAAGTTAAACCTCATGTTTGTCATCTCTTTACAGTTAAGTGGGTTGGTGTTGGGAAATCCAGAGAATGTATGATACAGATGTTCTAGAAATTCATCCGTCTGTCTGTGGTGTCTTCTCACTCTCTGTGTTACTGGAAGCAAATCCTCCAGTTCTGTGACCAGCTCACTGGATATCCTGAGTTTACTGGCTGTTCATTAAAGTCTTTACTTAATAAAAGATACTGGTGTATTTGTGTTCAGGCATTATAATAACCTGTCTGTCAGCCATGTGGATTGAGTAAATGTCTTTGATCAACAATCATGAATGGTTTACATCACTGTTTCAAGATAACTGACCTTGTTTATCAAAGTGGCATTACATTGTGTTGTTTAAAATTGAACTCCATTGTTTTCAATGTTCATTTGTGAGATATAAACTAAACCACTGAAACTTTGCAGAGCTTTTTTTCAACTAGTTTAGTCTAGTTCATCTGTTTTTTATTTGTTTTTGTGGATACTGGTTATAAGTCATTCAAGTATTCATTGTTTTCATTAAAACAAGTTATTTTTCTTTTGTTATAAATTGTTTAAGCAGATTTCTTAATAAGGTAGATGTTTCCAGTGTTTTGTCTGCTGTCAGATATAATTAGGTTAGACAGAACATTATCTGCTTCAGAAATAGACACAGAGAACATGCAGTTCCCTTCATCTGTGCCAGGATGATCTGATCTCTAGAGAAACCACAGTGCCTTTTACATCCCAGATAGAACACAACCAAACTGTCCAGAGATCCATAAACCATAAAACATCTTTAGCAGAAACATGACATAATACATGTACATAACCAGACACGACATCCGGACACATAAAACACACCGCCTCATTATTCTTTATTATGCTCATTTTACCAATGGGTAATGAAACACCTTTGGCATTTTACAAACGATTTAGGATATTTCCCACTTCAAACCCGGAAATAATATCTAGGTTCAGTAACAATAAAATGATTTAGTAACATTAAAACATTGTTTAATAACATTGACAGAGACTTTATTTCTTGGTTGAGTAGGTTTATATCTAAAATTCGACATGTCTGCATGTGTCCAACGTCGCCGCCATATTGGACAGGTCGAACCACATACAAGTGAACGGGCAGCTGTGATTTTTCTGAATAATTTTCAATGCTTGAAAATAATGAATGAATTTTGTATATCAAAAATAACTGTCTAACTATAAAAAAGTAAGTGGTGAAGTGGTGAATCATTAGTTTTTTATTGAAACCGCAGCTCACTTATGTGTGTGTTCATATCGTAGTCTTGACCCTTAAGACCCTTAAGATTCAAACAATGTGTGTTTATCTTTGTTAATAGTTTAAACCGCCAGAAAAAGTACTTAATTTAATTCATTATATACTCTCAGAGTTTGCTGTAATGGTGAGTGTGAACAGCAGGTGGCGTTGAGCGCGTCCCCGCGTCTGTCCGCCGCTCATCCGGAAGAAGAAGAAGCGGAAGCCTTAAAGCGCGAACGTGCGTGTGTTTATCCGCTACATCCGCTCGCTGTTTGTTTGTTTGTAAACTTTGTTTTTCATACCCGAACACTTTAATAATAGTATTTTAAAGGCTTTGTATTTTTAAACATGCCGAAGCGCTCGTATCCATTCAGCGAAACCTTCTCTTCCCAGTATAAAGTTCATGTTGGGCAGAAGGAGATGAACCATTATGGAGTTTTTGGACCGAAATACAGACAAGAGGTTTACGGTAAAATACATTTATTTTTTATATTATATAATCACATTTATGATCTGAGCATGTTTTATTTGTAATCCCTGGTCTGTTATTGTCAATGATGTCCCATAATCAGTGTAATAACTATTATTAGATGGTCAGTCACCACAGGTGGTTTGAGTTATTAATAATTACTAATGATCCATCATCAGTTTTTTGTGTGATGAATGTTCGTTTATTAAAACAAAAGTTTTAACTGTGACATAAAGAGATTTTGTTTTTGTAAACCTTTAAAAGTCTCTTTTCAGGTTTTTGCGTGTAATTTTAGGGGGTAATTTTATATATAATATATGTTGTGTTTTATACATTTGCAAAATTCATAGAAAAAAATGATGTTTTTATTTTTCTTCTCTGCCTGTAAAATGTATTTGCTCCCAGTTATCAGACAAAACCAACAAAGGGTTAAATGTTAAAATGAGATCTGGTCAGGGCATCTTATTAAAGGTTTGGAGATTCCATGAGCTTTAGAGTCATTATAAAGGTCTTAACAAGTCTTGCTGTTGTTGACACCATTTTTTTCCCCTTTGTTTAACCAGAGAAGACCAAAAATCTGCTCTTCAGTGGAACCAAAGCAGTGATGAATCGAATCTGGAAGGGAGATGGGGAGGAGAAGACGTCAGACGTGACCGTGTCTGATCCGGCCTCTGTATCATCATCATCATCAACTGGTCATCAGACTCTTCTGAAAGGACAGACGCTCATCGGCACAGACGGAAGGTTAAAGAAGGCAAACATGGTTACAGGTAAATGTGCGTTTGTTTTAACCACTACCAGAAGAAAAAATAATCTCATAAAATACAGTCTCATGTCATAACAAAACAGAGAATTAAAGAATTAAGAATTAAATACACGAGACGCATTCTTTCCAAGCTCTCAGACCTGTAGTGATGAATCATTTGAGTCCTACATGTAAAATGTGATGTGGGAGAATAAATAAGTGTTTTGGTGTGAAATTTCTTAAATCAATATTTAATTTGTATTCGGTTTGTTTGTGTCTGTGTATTATTATATATACATTATTGTATGCAGTGGCATGTGCATTACAGTGATGTCACTTCCTGCTCCATCTCATCTGAGGTGTTGTGTTGTATTAACCCTCTTGTTCTCAGGTTCTGCAGCGGCTCTTACAGCGTGTTGTGTGTGTCAGAGGGTCTCTGGGTCGAGGCAGTCGTGTGCGCAGTGTGAGCGGTCTGCGTGTCCCGCATGCACCCAGCAATGCATCAACTGCTCCAGCCACTGCTGCAACTTATGCACCGTTACAGAGTGAGAGAGAGAGATGTGTTCAGTTCTGACGCTTGTGTTGTGTTAATCAGGGTTTCCTAAAATGTCTTTTTATTCTCTCTGCAGTTACAGCGAGCGTTATGACCGTGTCCTGTGTGTCAACTGTTCATCCTGATCACAGAACTCGCCAAACATGACTGAGACATGCAAGACATGATTTTAATTCATTACCAGATAAATGTAAATGAAATCACTATTTTATATATCATTGTTACTCCTGTCCTCTCTTTACTTGTGTAAATATTTCTGTGATTTGATTAAATAAATGCTTGTTACTTTCCTAAAAATGCCTTCAAGATGTTCTTTTAAACATTTTAAAATGACAGTGAAAACCTTTTTTATCTGAAAATAGATCTGGCCAATTTCAGTGTTGTGCATGAGACATTTCAGTCAAAACTTAAAATATAAATTCTCACAGAATGTATTTATCAATATATTGAATCATCTGTTTATATTTTATTAAACCGGAAGCGATGATATCCAACACATGAAAAAGGAATGACTCTTGACTGTTACGAATGTGACGATTCTGAAAACGGCACTTTATCTGACTTTGAAAAATCATGATTTAAACACAAAAACTGCTTTAAAAACACTTATGCCTCACATGAGTATTTAAACCACCAAATATGGATGTCTGAGCTATCAGTATGATTAAAACATTTGAGAAAAACCTTTTCATGGTCAACTTGACATTTGCTTATAGTTTGAGAGTTGTGGGTTTGTGTGTTTGCCACTAGAGAGCAGCATTACAGTATAATTCATTAGTGTAATAGTGTCATAATCTGTGTGCATGTGTTAAATCTTTACACTGTCTCATTTCTCATCAGCAGAATCAATAATGCTGTTTGTTTTTCAGGCTTTACATGTTAACAACAATGACCTTTAATAATAGCAAATAACTTTAATTAGGTGTGAAAATTAAAACATTGGCATCTATAAAATGTTTGTTTTATAATATGAGTTATGCTAAAGTAAAGTGCTGTTTAAGATGGTAAAATGTATTTTATTATTTCATGTGAAATATTTACCATTAAGCACCTACAGGAATTGAGAAATGGTTCACCCCCCCAAAATAAGGTGGTGTTTGTGGTGTTTTTTATCCTGGCCACTTTTTATCAAGTCATTTTATGTAAGTAAATAAGTCATACGTCACAACATTGTTTTTGTTTCAATTACTGTTAATTTAATATAGATAATTTATTTTAATTGATTTAATATGAAGCAAAAGCAAGTAGATGTTTTTCTCTAAACTCACGTGTTTGTGGTTTTTGTTGGTGGGGTTTGTGCAGCTGTTCTTCTCTCCATCATGAGTGTTTTACTGTAAAAGGTCAGAGCCGTGACTTCCGAGGCGGCTCGTCTTTCTCTGTGTCACATGCCAGGGACCCCTGAAAGCCTCACGGGCCCGCTGACTCCTGGATGGACTTAAGTCCAGGCGTGTGGCTCCGTATCCACCCCCCATTTGTGTGGGAACAGCTGTGCACAGACACAGTCCTGCCTCGCTGATGTCCGTGCTATAAATACACGTGTGTGTTTAAGTGAAGGAGTGACAGCTGTGTGGACGCTCCACACCTCCTCACCTCATCTATGAGCTCATACACAAGACAGTGTGACGCTCCTGTCTGATGACACACATGCTTACTGTCAACTCACTTCACGATATTCAAATAAACAATAACGTGTGAAATTCCTGCTGAAAAAATAATACAAATTTTCATTACAAATGCCATTATGAACCATAAGCTGTTTACCGTTAAAACCATTACAATTTTTTATATTTAACAGTTGGATTTAATGAAATTCTATTAGTTTCCATCAGTCAAATAGAACCCAACATATTACCAGTAGAGACCTACAGAAACCATTAAAACCAATACAAGCCCCATTATAACCATTAAACCAATTAGAGGTTTTGTGATGATTTCTCCTAATATTTGTAAGTCGCTTTAGATAAAAGCGTCAGCTAAATGCCTAAATGTAATGATTTCTATAAATTTGTTTATGCAGGTGAAAATTTCATTTATCCCACCTGACTCTAAACCTCACCAATCTTTAAATTCATAACCATATGCAAAATATGATATACCACACACCATGATATGTTATGCTGTGGTAAAAATGCCTGAAGATGGTAATATTACTGTATATACTGAAGTACAATAGCCCTGTATGATACCAGCACTGTACTTTTATCTCAGGGTAACATTAAGGATCAAATGTTTTGAAGTTAATTGTATAAGACACAAAGGTCTCGTCTCTGACAGAGGGCCGCTCGCTCGTTTAATGTGCATGAACGTGTGTGTGTGTGTGTGTCTTTTCAAGTGTGACCACCTGTCTTTTGTTATGAGGTAAATAAATAAATAAACATGGCCAAGCACCAGATGTCCCCGCTCGCCCCCTCGCAGGTCAAGGTCTCCCACCGCTGGCCTTGTGAGGTGAAGACATCCAACTTTCAACTTCACTTCTCCTACAAAGACTTCTTGTCGTCTGGGGAATACATGCAAATGTGCTAGCTGTGGTAAAATGGAAATTACATGAAGGTTTTTGATAAGCGAGGGCAAAACACACATCTCATTAAGTCAATAGAAAGACAGCATGTTTATCAAAGAGGAAAATTAGTCATGGGCTTCTTGTTTCTCATTTGCTGCCTTTAGGAATCTAAATCTACATTGAACGTCAAATGGCGACCCAACGTCAAAATGGTTTATCGCATAAAAGTTAACAAAAATCCTTAAAATTACACATAATATAAACTGCAAAGAGACAACAATGTGCAAAATTGTTTTTTATTACACAACTGTGCCAAGTTACAGACCAAGTTTGACTAAAATTTTACAATAATAAAACAAATAATAATTTTCTGGGTGTCTTTCCTCTCTTAAAAGTTTCACATTTTTTACTGTGCAAACAATTAAAACATAATTTTATGAATGAATAACTGGCAACCCAGTTGTGGTTCAATAACTCTTATCTGGCAACCCACCAGACACTTTGCCAATTAAAATGTTGTTAAATGTAAATTGTTGGTAAACCAGAAGGACAATTATTTAAAATCTGCTATTTCTAAACTTCTTTACATGCGCTTCTTTCAACCCGGAGTCTGCAGCAGTTAACTGAGCAGAACTTGAGACGTAAAGAGAACAATAGAGATGCTAAACTACTAACTCCAGACAAAAGAGTGAGCGGGACAGGGCCGGGGGTATCTGGAGGGTATTTGGGGGTAGTTTTCTCTAAAAGCGTGTGGTCTCTTTGGGGGCAGGGTCATGGGAATCACATCTCAAGGCAGCTGGATCTTTCTATAGATGGAGGAATAATGAGCATCTCACTCGCCTCTCACAGTCCTAATGCTTATTTACTCAGAATCCACTAAGAGTTCAAATTTAGTCTTTTATCTCCAATAAAAAATGACAAAAAACCCATTGTGGTGTGCATTTGCTTATGATACATACGCTTGTTATTATAATTCCATTCATAACTTTTACAACTCTTTCACCTGCTATAGACGGATGAAAACCATAAGTGATATTGTACAGAAACAGAATTGTTTTTAGTACACAAACCCACACCTGCAGACAGCTGACAACAAACTCCTTGAGGACATATTAAAGGTCATTGAGCTGCCTGAGACTCCCAAACCTTTTAACTGAGTTAGTAAATAATGATTTTGTAAAACAATTTGACTAAATCCACACCCAACTTTCCTTTGGAGATGATGAACTTGATCATGTGTTTTATGTTTAAGTATAAACATTTATCATTATTATTTTTATTTATCATAGAGTTTTCATGATGAAAAAAGTTTCTTTATTAAAGCTCTTCTAGGCAATTTTAAAATGACCTGATGCTTTTAGGGTTTAAACTAAAATTTTACTTAAGAATAAAGATAGCTCTTTATCAGTCTCCTAATATTTTTAAGTCGCTTTGGATAAAAGTGTCAGCTAAATGCCTAAATGTAAATCAGTGGCTATTTGACATGAATTATTATTTTTAAATATCAACTACAGACAAGTTTCATCTTGAAACAAATGGCTCTGCACACGTCAGACATCACGGCAAAAGACAAACACAATGATTTCACAGAAAATGTTTAATCTATGTGTAACTCTAAATAAAGTTTGACATGAAGATTGTCACATTTTACACAGCACACACACACACACACACACACACACACACACAGAAGAGCTCACATGTGCATTGTGACCTATGAAAAATAAAGAAAAAAAATCGAAACACGCACACACACACACACACACACACACACACACACACACACACACACACAACAATGAAAATGAAAATAAATTAAAGAAGTCTTCCAAGCAAGGTCAAATCCAACAGATTGTCATCTACATTTACTAAAGGACTTACAGTGAAGCATTTGTTTTCCTATAAAATACATTTCCTGTTTTATCAAAAAATTATATTACATCTAATGGCACTTCTACACAGTCTATTAAAAAGATCTCAACTTAGTATCATCTTATATTTTACAAGTCAAAATTCTGAGATACAGTCAAATTTTGCACAAGAAACGAAACAATAAATATTATTAGGATTATACAATTTCACAGTCTGAACCTTTAGAAGACAATAATCCAGTATTCATGTACAGTCTTTGCAGACCAAATTGAGAATTGTTTCGAGTCACATCTAAAGAACAGTTTCAGAATGATCATCTCACGCTGAACCTCACACATTTTCTCGTCTTATTGCATGAATATATCATTTGTCCTGATGTGAAATAGCCTGATGTGAATATCATTACGCCCACTGTACATACTGTATAATGTGATCGTGTAAATACATCAAAAAAGTTTCTATATTTTAACACGTTCTCTGAAATACACGAAAGAAAGAAATGCATTTGTAATAATTCAATTTAGCATGTGAAATCTGTAATTGCTTGTTCATAGAGAGAGATTTGTCAATTAAATGTGCAAAAAGAAAAGGTCAGGATGAAATCTCGAGCGTGAATGAAATGTCCTTTAACACAGATATTCAGATGTACACTTGATTTTATAAGCTCAGGGTATTTCCTGAAATAGCTTGACATTGTCATCGTGGATCTTTCGCAGGTAGATCATTCATATGTTTGTGCTTGTGAACCAACAGTTATAGTTACAGTATCTCTGATGTCTACTGTAACAAAAGCCTAATCTAACGTCACAAAAACAAACCACAGGGATTTTATTCCCGGCTACAACTGGAAGACTCAAATCAACGTAAAGAATTGCAGCTTTTATGCAAGATTTCAGTCGTACTATATTCCAAAAGAAATGTGACATGATTTAATAAAATAGATATTTACAATAAATATACAGTTAGAAATAGCAGCCTACAGTATCTCAGTGTTGTAACTCGGGTCAATGTACCAAAGAAGTGCTCGTTACTAAAGTCAAACTTCATTGAACAGGCTTCATTTCAGATGCTGATCGAGACATACAGCGATTCACCAGTTATCACAATGATAAAGAAAAACGTACCAGCATGATCAATGTCAATTCTACAGTAAACCCTGAACCAAAAAACAAAACTAATAAATAAACTAATCAAGTTTTCTCAGGACTGATGAAATATACAGCATAAGTTGGATTTTTTAGTGCTAACTACTGTTAATATATAACCACAACCACCATCATATTAAATCAAAGAAACAACTAAAAGATTTAGATTTAAAGTCAAAGAAACACCTTCAAACTATCTTCATTAGACCACCTGATCATTAAGTCAAGCGGTTAATTCAGTCAGCGGTGATTTTAACCACATTTATATTTCATAGAAAGAACAAGAGAAAACCAGAAAATAACTCCAGCAAAATAACAGTAGATGTTAGTTAAATGAATGTTTTTCAGACAGGACTATAAATGTAATGTTACTATCAACAGTCCTTCCCTCAGTAGACAGCATCTCTAGTCATTGAAGAAGATAAACAGCAGAGCAGACAGGGGTTTTGTCAGCTGTTGGCAAGTGCAGAAACTTCAGATTTCAGCTGACAAAAGCCCTTCAGTAGATACACACAAAACAAAATCAAAATCCCTCTGCAATCAAATATTAGACCTAATAAATAAAATGTGTTTCTTCATTACTTCATGTGAGAATGGAGATGAACAAAGAATGTTTTTCATTAGCTTCTATTGATAAATTATAGCTGCAAATTAAATTCTCCGGACGGTTTTTTCCAAAGTTCATGAACCTCAAGCTGCATCTGTGACGAGCGGCTGAGGTCAACATCTAAGTGCATCAAACTTCTCGACAGCTGAAGACGTTATCGTGTCATAAATAGACAAATCAACTGCAAAATACTAGATCTTATTATATATTTATCACGTTCCTAAAAAGTGACAGTGTTTTATTACAAAATGATGCCATTGTGTGAGCTTTTATCCAATAGGAAGGGTTTTCACGAGGCCGCAGTGAAACTTGCGGATGTGTCTGTACAGGTCACCCGACTGCGTGAAGCGCCGCTCGCACCACTTGCAGGCGTGCGGCTTCTCACGGGTGTGCACCACGGCGTGCCGGCTCAGGTTGTGCGAATACTGGAAGCTCTTTCCGCACTGGCCACACGTGTAGGGCTTCTCGCCGGAGTGCGTGCGCTCGTGGCGCTTCAGCGTGTACATGCAGGAAAAGGTCTTGCCGCACTGCGAGCAGGTGGGCACAGAACCGTCGGGCGAGAGTTTGGAACGCACCCCGTCCTTCTCCCGAAAGTGCGAGCTGAGGTGAAGCTGCAAGACGTGCGGGCTGGGGAAGACTTTGCTGCACAGCGGACACACGCACACCTGCTGACCGCTGACGGGTAACAGAACCCCGCTGGACGTGGAGATGTCCGAAGAAGCCAGATCGTCTTCGTCCTCCCCCTCGCTGTCTCCGAGCAGCCGGCCTCCCCCCTCGCCCGCCTCCCGGTGCCGGCGGACGACCTCGCCCTCCCCCTCCATCAGGTCGTCGTCCGGGGGGAGCAGGGTGGCCGCGGTCGGGCCGCTGTTGCTGGGGAAGAGGGCAGCGAACCCTGTCACCACCGAGTTCCTGCCGCTATTCCCAAAGCGCCGGCTCTCTGGGCTCACGGGCTCGCTGTCCCCGTGCTCTGACAGAAAGTCATGTTCGTCTTTAACAAGTGGCTCAGTGCCCTGCTGCTGGCTGTCGAGGGCCAGCTGTCCCGAGACGTAGGAGGGGTGGAAGGCGTCTCGGCTCGACAGAGGCTTGAAAGACAAATCCAGAGCGCAGTCCATGTCATCCGACGCCCGGGACCTTTGGGACACGAGGACAGCCGAACTACTGACATCAGCTTTTGTTTTTCCAGCTGTTTGGACGCGGGGCTCGGCCTTGGCCGACACATAATTGACACCTACAAGGTCCGGGGACCCGCCAGGGTGACCGTTCGCCTTCTGGCCGGCCGGCGAGGGCCTTTGGCTATCTGCGAGGAGGGGGCCGACGTCGTCCACGTCACGGTCGCCGCCGTGGCGGCTCTCTGAGGAGCGTGCCCGTGCTCTCCATCGCTTTCCAGAGCGGCCAGAAGCGTGCCGTCTCCGATCTTGTCATCCGGCGAGCATGTTTCCTTATCCTTTAACTTTCCTTTGCACACTTTCACGATGTCGTACATGTGCAGGTAGCTGGCGGCGGCCAGGACATCCTCCACGGGCAGCGTGCCGAACTCCAGTTTGCCCTTGTACATAAATTCAAGCAGCAGGCTGAAAGCGGGGGCCGTGACGATGTCGCTGTTCAGATGCACCACGTCTCTTTTGTCCAGCTGGTCTCTGTAGAAGAGGTGGAAGTACATGCTGCACGAGGCCAGCACGGCTCGGTGCGCCTTGAATCGAGCGTCTCCCACCAGCACGGTGCAGTCGCAGAGGAAACCCTGAAGCCTCTGCTGACTCAGACACTGCAGTAACTGCCGGCTATGGTCCGGGAACTCCATTCTTCTTCCGTAACCTGCTGGAAAACAGGAAAAACTGGATGTTAAACAAACGCCGGGTAGCCATTCACAACAAGCAGACCTGACGACGCATCTACAGGCCACTGGAGACAAACAAAAGTCCACCCAACCCCGCTGAGAAGAGCATGAAAACCCACACAATGCTGGCACAACCATTGAAAATACTGTTTCGCTAAAAAACGAACACAACTTTTACACATTTAGAGACAAACTCAAGCTCAAACTCGAATGTCAAACTACATTTAAAAAGTGTTTTTATTTTAAACTAAATATTTCATGCAGTCTATTCACAGTCAATATTCCAATTTCACTATGACACTTTTCCTTTAAGAAAGAATTACCAGTTAAATCAAGTTGCATTATAATAAGGACCAGTAATAAAAGCAAACTGCTCATACATGTCAGCTATTTCTAAATTCTAAGCTTAACATTCAAACAGATAACTTTTACATACCTTCCTCTAACAGCTCATACAGAAGCTGATCTTTCCCATGAAACAGCAGCAGTGAATGAGAATAAATCCAATCAGAAACACGACAATTCACTGCTCATGCCTCCAAACATGAGAAACATCACGAACTAAACCCTCAGGACACTTGAAGAGCACCAGACGTCCAAACGCAACTTTCTATTTCGCGTCCATGTGAGCAAGTGTGCGTGTGTGTGTGTGAGTGTGTGTGTGTGAGTGTGTGTGTGTGTGAGCGGTGTGTGTGAACTGGTGGAGTCAGCTGCTCTGACATCAGTCTCAAACCTCCAGCTGTGCTTTTATGCCATATGTTCCTCTGAGCAACCGCAAACTTCTCTCACTTTACACATTTCACATTGTTACCGTGATAACACGAGACCTTTAACAGACACGCACAAGTTTATCAAACGTGAATAAGCTCATATCTGTAAACTTTTATTTAAAACGAACTCATCAACCAGCAGAAGTACTATCCTAAACTTTTATTAACAAATCACTAACTAATTACTAAATAACTTTAATAAGTCTTTTATATTATTTTTCTTTTAATTCGTCGCGTTAGGGAACAGCAGCACGAGTAGGTAAAGCTGTACTATCCGGTTGTCTGATGTGAAGAGAAACTCGAAACAGCGGCGGAACTCGAACAGTGTCGCGGATCAAACGCGCCGCACCGCGTCGCTGACACAATGTATCACGCGTTCACTTCAATGTAACTTTCTATGAAAGCGAATACTTACACACTCGCGCGCGGACACTGATGGGATGTGGACTCAGATGTTTCCGCGTCCTCTCATGATGTGTGTCCAGATGTTAGACTCTCTCTTTCTTGTATATGAGCCCGGTGCGCGTGATACTCTCCGCACTGCCTCTCTCTCTTTCTCTCTCTCTCTCTCTCTCTTTCTCTTTCTCTCTCTCTCGCTGTGCGTGTGTTTGTGTGTGTCAAGCAGGTTGTTAATGGTCCAGTCTCGCGATAACACAAGTGTACAGTAGTACACATTCACAGTGGGGCAGTGAGTAGCAGTGTTCACTAACAAGACAGCTGTGCGCTTCAGGGCACTCCGGTTACATTTATTTATGGCAATTGAGCAAAGTTGTATTGCGATTGTGAGGTTTTTTATAAAAAATATTTTTTAGTCTCTGTCATTAGAGTTTCAGAAGAGATCTCAACAATGACACAAACTGAACTCAGATTTGTCAAGTCTGACATCAAAAGTCAATATTATAGAAGATTTCAATATGGACTCATACACATTTCTCATCATATTTATCCAAATTCAGATTATTTTACCTCAACAATCTACATTTATTTTACACCTCCATACTCTTTATGGATTTTAACAATGTACTTATTTGTTTCAGTTTTTTTCTCTTAAGCAATTATAGGAGAAACAGCTGAGACTATCTGGTGAACTATGAAAGAGAAACATCTGCGTTGTGGAATCTCAAGATGATGAGTATATATGTCCTCTAAAAGTTAATTTGACAAAGTGTACATTATAATATGTTAAAGTCTCTTAAACAACACAAGACTAGAAAAGAGCCGAAGAGACATTTGCAAATACAAAGTGAAATGAAGAGGAACTTATTAAACCTAAGAGCATCAGTGTAAGAGAACATTCCCTTTCTCCAGAAAATTAAGTGTTTTCTTGAGAGGCCTCGAGCTGCCAAAGTTATTCCAGATTGCGACTTTCCCCACAAGCCCATCCAGTCTAAATGCATTCCACTCTTTCAATACATTTAAGTGTATAATTAGAGCTCTTTTGAGACACTTCCCCCTCCTTCTGTGGCCGTTGTTGAGAGCTGATGTGTTGTGTGCTCACAGAGTTTTCTGGGATCTAATCGAAGCTAATCCTGCTCTGAGCTGGAATGTTTTGGCACTAACTCGCCGTCTTACTAATATCACCCATAAGTTAAATACTAATAATATTCTGGTTTTGATTTTTGAGTGATGGAACTTAATTACATAAACCGGTCAAAAGTCTATACACGAGATATCTATTTTATAAAATGTATATATACATGTGTTATGGATGTGAGAAAAAAGCATAAAAATATAAAATATGCATATGTAATTAAAAAGCTTTTTTATCCTAAATAAATCAGAACCTCATGAAGTTGTTTGAGATGTAGGACAAGACCACTACATACTTTTCATATTCTAAAAGTAAAAACTATTAATAATACAGAAATAATATTTTTAGTTAACTAACATAATACATCTCTGTCTAATATCATAGTTACTCTTGAACTTTGTTCAATTGTTTCTGTTATCTGAAGAGGATTCGATTATGCAGTGGCAATCCCCATTTGTTTCCTCATTCTCCGGATTGTATAGAAGCATCTGCTAAATGAATAATGTAAATGTATTACCAGTACAAAGATATTACAGCATCACACGGCAGCGCTATAATTCACAGAACCGCTACAGAACCACATAGTAACAGGGCTATTTTGGGATTTGTGATCTATAGAAACGCTCAAACTGTTGTTGATCCTGTAGGCACAGTGAAGACGTGAACAGAGACTTGCAGCTGCTGAGCTTTTGCCCTCCGCAACTGTTGGGTCACCTTTTGCCCAAACTCCAGCTGTCGAATGCTTTGAAAGGACCATTTGAAGCTCTGAAAGGCTGTTTAAAGAGACTGTTCTTTACAATCGGTTTGTATTTGTGTAGATCTGGGAGTCGGTCTTTTACAATGGACATGACAAACTGGTTTTATTCTTATTAGCTAAATGTACATTTTAATACAGGAGAGACCGGGGCTAGTTGTCACAGGGCTTTGCAGATGAGGCTCTGTACACATTTGTATCTATTTTAATCATTTTCAGGGTCAAAGGTTTTATGGTTTTCTGTAGTGGGAGAATGACAAATATATTAAAGAGATCATCTTTCACCCAGCTGGTTTATTATCACAGCAAATGAAGAAAAGATATCTGCATCCGTCAAACATTTTCAAGTCTGTTAACAAGTGCATCAGCTTACTAGAGTTGATCATATCAAACATTTATAAATCTTGTCATGTAGAGAGACTGCACATGTCAAAATGCATAATGGGAACAAATGCCACAGAATCAACATTAAATGAAGCAGCCGACGGTAAAACAACTCTGTTCTGTCTGATGTCTGTCTGAGATCTTCACAAAGCTGCTGTGGTGTAAATGGAAGCACTGTTGCTGTGAGCAGGAATGTCTGGCCTCTGCGTTTCATTCAGCCGTCCAGAGAGGGAGTTTGGTTGTAGTTTGTGGACGCCGTGTTTACGGATTACACAAAGCAGTTGTTGTGCACTGGGACTGGAGAGACTGAGAGCAGCTCAGAATGACAGCGAGAGGTTCTCACAGAACAGAGAGAGAGGGGGGGGGGGCTCGTTCTTTCCTCTTTTTTCTCATCAATGGCATTCCGAGTCGACCCTCTCTTTCCTCACATAGACAAAAGCATCACATTCCTCCAGTGTTCTCTGGACCGTCCCATCCACACTCTCAAGGTCATTCACACACACCAGCTCTGAATATCCACTGGGAATTTACCCATCAAACACAGACTCTAGACTGATTATTTATTCATCATGATGTCATTGCAAATCCATATAATTGTGATACGTATATAAAAAGATTTGTTATTTGCTGATGGTCTCTCTCTGTGAGATCAAATATATTATATTTAAATTTACATTTCTGCTTTTGGCAGACATTTTTATTCAGAGCAACTTACAGTGCATTACAAGCAATACATTTTTACCCATATGTGTGTCCCCTGGGATCAAACCCATGACCTTTACAGTGTTAACACAATCCTTGTATACTAAATAAGCCGCTGACTAAGTGAAACCAGTATTTGAAATCTGTAATGCATCTTGAGACAACCAGTTTAATTTTCTGTGATGCTGATGGATAAATATCAAGACTTTTTATAATATACCTTTTTTGTTTTTTGTGTGTATCATTTTATGCAAATTTGAAGACTCTTGACTGGTTTGAATCACTTTCTGAGATTTCAGTATAAGTTTTAATGTGCTCGTCATATAAAACTGTTCATAACATAACATGAAATAATTTTACACTGGTGATTTTTCTGAATATGTCATTGGGGGTTAGTTCCACATAGCGAGGAATCTAGCAAGATAATTAGTAATTTACATTCATTTGGAGATATGCAGAATCAGTCTGTTTGTGTAGAAGACAAAATGCTGACAAACATGTCTGATATAGTGAGATCTGCACATTTAGTTAAGCTCATCTGGAATAAATGTGACACTGAGTCCATTTCTAGCTCAGAATCTGTGAGGAGATAATATAGTATAAATATATAAACATATAAAAACCTAATGATGTACTCATAGACAGACACACAAAAGAATGTATTTAATGGACTCTCGTCTGGACGGAGCCAAGAGTGAATAAAGCATTTAGACATTTAAAGCAGTTTAGAGGGTCTCGGAGGGGGAAATGATAGACTCCTTACAGACAAGATTATATGTTATATTATTAAATAATGATATTAACCTCGTGATGCCAGACAGAATGTAGCAGAAGTGAAATAATAATATTATCATGAAGCTGACTGTTCATTTATGTTACAAACCAATATGTGGCCAAATGCATGGAACTACAGTTATTTTAAGACTGTTGTTCTGTTATATTTAATACCGTATTTCTTATATTTAATACCATAAAGTTCCTACAGAAAATGAACCATTTATTGAGTGAGTGAATAATCTAATGTGTTAAAAACCATCAGCTTGTGTCAGGCAGTAAAATGTGCTCAACAAAAACACACTTCATATCAGATGTGGTTGCAAAAGTTTGGAAATTATGGAAATTGTGGCACACAGATGAAGACCAGTCAGATTTCAAGATGTTTGTATATGATACAGTATAAATGACCCCACATTTCCAAAAAGTCTAGAAAAGTCTAGAACTATTATTTCCAAAATTCATCATCTTTGCAACCATAGATGTGTCTTATACGTGTTAAAAACATTAATTTTCTTTTTACATCCACATGAAACATTTCCCCCTACTGTACTCTGTACTGTACAGTGTCATTAATGAGGTGCGCATTAGGACCCAGGGCGCGCTCTCGTCTCGCTGCGTCTCGCGCTGCGGTGGAGGCTGTAGTAGTGAAGCGCAGGAGCTCGTGCTCATGAAAACACTTCTGTCTGTTTTCTGTGGATTAAAAGGAGGCAGCAGGAGATCCTCAGACATGCTCTGGACTCAGCTGTGATACTGTGAGTGGCTGGAGTCTGATCTCTCTTACACATCACATCAGTTATTATCAGACACACTGAATGCGGCCTGAATCAACACTGCAACTCTTGTGTGTTTAACGCAGACTAAAGGGAAGTGCTAGTTAGCTGCTGGTTAAACTTGTTAACTCTTGTGTAGTGTGTGTGTGTGTGTGTTCGTGTATCAGTTGTTACTTTGTATCACTTCAGGCGCGTGCACGCGCAGGCCCAGTGATGTGATGTTACATTGTTTCTTTTCACTCAAACACTTTATACATACAACTCTTATCTGTCTGTCTATTTGAGTTCATGTATTGGTACTATAAAAGTTGGTGCTTACAAAAAGTCCATGTCTCATGGTTCCTGTAGCTTAATAATAACAGTGTATATCTGTGTATACCAAAATATATATTATAATAAATACTATTACAGTACTGTGGGACTTTTACAGTACAGGTTTATCAACACATCCATCTGTCAAATTCATTGACACACCTTTAAATATTTCACGTGGAGGCTTATGGATGAATTGTTGTTTGTTTGACTGTCGTTGACAATAAATTGGCAGATTGGCTGTACAAACATCATTTCAGACTGATCTCTTGAAGAACAAGAAAAGGCCCTGTTTCATCTGCCATTGGATGTAAATGTCAGCCAAATTAAAGTGTGCAAGAAGAAAGTACTGATGTTTCATACAGGTTCACTTGGTAAACAAGAGTAAACATTGTTTGCAGTGTCTTTCATGTGGTGAAATAGAAATGAAACCAACAGTGTGAGTAAATGTCAATGTACAACTAAAAATCAGTTTTCTACTCGAAAGAGTGTTGTATATTGTTGGGTTGTGCATTTCTTTTGCAAACTTTTTTGCTTGCGTTTCAAGAAACACTTCAAGCACTATGTCTACTCACTGTCAGTGTAAAAAGCAAACAGAAACAACTCATCCAGACCTGATCTGAACCCACTCCTTTAATCATGAGACTTCATGTCTGTCCCTGGACATGTGACCCGAGTGGGCAGATGAGGGACGTAACCGCTTCTTTTCTAGTAGATGTTGAGTGAATGTTTCCTTGTGAGAGATCTTTGCGCTTCTTCGGGTAGCGCTGATGCAAATGTGCCAGCAGTAACGTGCAGAATGTCAGGAATGCTGTTTGAGATCTGCTCAGACACAGTAAGATGTGTTGTGTGTGTAAGTGGTTTGAGATACAGACTCTGACGCAAAACCTCATCATCTGACCAGCCTTTCCTCCTTGTTGGAGAGAAACCGCTTGTTCCGTCTCTTACAAACGTTACACTGTAGACAGAACACAGAGAAGGTCGTGACTATGAGTGACTATCTAGCGTTTATTCAATGTGTGAGAGTATTTGGACCTGCATGATGTATAAATGATGTCTGAGTCCTCATGGATTCGCATCCCTCAGATGCTGTACTGCCTTCAGACGGCCGTGTGTCATCAATGCATTGTGTTTGGTGTGGTATGTTTCAAAAGCATCTACATGTATGTCTGAACTCTGCACAGTCTAAACACGTGACTTCCTGTTAAGGAGACGGTCACCAGTCATTTGTGTTTATTTATGATGTTGTCTTCCTTTAGCACAGGAAGCCGTGAGTCCTGCAGTCTGACTGATATTGATGACAAACTCAGAAAGAGGTTTTTGTAGAAAGCAGCAACATTTGTATATTGTCATCATGCAGTGACATTGAGATTGTGTTGGGGACATTTGAAGAACTAGATGTTGGCAATGCAGTCGGTTTGCTGTCAGTTACATGTATTAACTGCTTCATCTCAATCGAGGTTACAATGTGTTTGTTAAAATAAATAGTTCACACTCTTAATCTCTAACTTTATTATCTTTATCTTCCTTTAAAGATTAACCATAGTTTTACTATAAATAAAACAAAAAACATAGTTACTCCTAGTTAGTTTAACCATGGATTTACTAGTGGTAAATAATATGCCAAGAAATTGGTCATTTTCAGAAGGTTTAAGTTTTCTGATATATTTTTATTTTCAATTTTCTTTTTCCTCTGAATCTATTTAATTAAATTTTTTTCTGTACAGAGAGTTGTACCGAGCATTTTAATACACTTCATACTGTGTATTGTTGTGTATCGTATGTGACCAATAAAACTTGAAATTAGTTTTAGCAATTAGCCACTTTACAGTGATTTTACCACAGTTACAGCTTTATTAGTTTAATGTTTATTAAAGTCCTTTCACAAATATTGTCCAACCAAAAAACTATATATTTTTTAAACAAAATGTAAAATTATTATATTTATAGGTGTATAAATGTTTTTATAATATATAAAATATATATAAATGTGTTTAAAGGTGCTTATTTTATTTTTATTTTGGTAATGAAGTAAACTACACCACAGTTAGAAAATGTTTGTATTTGCTCGTTGAAACATTTGTTTTACACAGCAGTTGTTGTTAGACAGTATTAGTTTAACGTAACAGATCAAATATATCCTCTGTGATGTTCTCCAGCAGGTGTCCTGTGTTTCGCTGGAGAGCCTGACGTCTCCTGCAGGGGATCATGACGACGGCCGGTGTGGTGATTGTGAAGGAGGGATGGCTGCACAAAAGAGGTGTGTGCATTGTGTTCACCTGTCTCATACGGTCAGCTTTATAATGTATCGCTGTTGTGAGTGTTTTGTTTTTAAAATCCGCAACTTAACAAGTATAAACCACATGCAATGCTTCTTCTGACAAAGATTTTTGGTGTGCTTTTACTTCTGAAACTTTGCAACGTGAAATGCAGAAGATTTGTTAATATGATCTTCTGGTTTATGTCCATCATGTTCCAGATAAAACAAAAAGTGATTGCTTACTAAAATGAAAAATCATTTATAAGCTGAATGATTGATACTGTAAGGTTTCTTTACAGTCTGCGTATCGATCAGCTTTAATAACATTTATACGTACAATGTGATTACAGAGCGATTTCAGTGTAAACTAGATTTTTACCTTTAGTAAAGATGTTGGTCATTATTTTTAGCCAACACATTCAGTGGTGTGATATAAACATGTTGACAGTTTATCTTACTTGCTCAGCGAGATTATCTTGAACCTTTTGTCTGCCTGTTCACCTAAAAGAGAGTCCACATTAACGTTTCTGTTCATGTACTCGAGTATGTTTCAGTCTCAGAGCTCTTCTCCGGTTATCTTAAGAGTATGTTGTTTGGGTTTATGTCTGCTGTGGATTATCCCACGACTGAAATCACTCGAACAAGAAGTCAGTTTGTAGTCACAGACAGTCGGTGTGTGATGATCTTAGCAGAAGATACGGTCTGGTTAACCAGATCAGGAAACAGAGAAGATGATGAAGGGGAAGTGTTACTTCCATCTCAGAAATTATGAATGAATGGAGGCTTAACAGACACGAGAAGTGTGTTTTACACCACATGACAAATAACAGCTGGCTCATGTCTGGACTAATGGAAAATGGAACGTTTTGACTCTCAATATGAAAACAAAAAATATTGAAAGAGATTTCTTTAGTAATTATTTCTTCTAAACATCAATGAGATTAAATGGAGATCAAATGAAAACTTAGTCTCAGATATTTCTCCTGAGAAAAGGAGTCTCACAAATGTCTCAGAAGAGATCTTAACAATGACACAAACTCAACTCAGGATTTGTCACGTCTGACATCAAAAGTCAATATTATAGAAGATTTCAATCTGAACTCAAACATTTCTCATCATATTTTTTCAAGTCCAGATTATTTTACACCAACAATCTACATTTATTTTCGCCTCTGTACTCTTCATGTAGTTTGAAAGTAGACTCAATTGTTTTTGTTTTTATATCTCGTGTAAGCAGTTTTAGGAGAAACATCTGAGAATAAGTTGATACTGACAGAATTATCTTGCGTGACCTTGCCTGTTGTTGAATTATTTTACGTACTTTAAATTTGTTTAAAGTCGCACACACACGCACTCTTCTGTGTGTTTGCTGTCAGAGATCTAACGGCGGAGTCTCAGTGTGTTCAGATCGGACGCCGCTCGTCCCCTCGGCTCAGGTGGACGGGTGGAGATGTCACGTCACTGTCATCTCACCTTTGCCACTGTCAGCCATCAGACAGACGGTGTGTTTACTGTTTGACCTCCTCTAACAGCTCACAGACACCAACGCTCTCAGAGTTTCATAGATCGCTGTGGAATCTGACAGCTTCCCACCAGCTCGACAGGCTGAAGATGTTCCTCTCATGAGCAGACGCACGCCGAACCGTTTTGTTTGCAATTAAATGTTAGAAACGTTAATGTTTCGTAAATTCTGATGGAAGATTGAAAGATAATTTGTTTACTATAGCATGACACGGATGAATCAGTCATTAAGCTCATTTTTAGGATTGACTTTTGATTTCAGATTTGACAGCTCAGTTTTTGATCTCTTCTGAAAACTCTAATGACATTTGTGAGATTTCTGACACTTTCTCAGGAGAAATATCTGAGACACACATGAGCAAAAGTTTCCATTTGATCTCCATTTAATCTCATTGATGTCTAGGAGAAATAATTGCGTTATTTAAGAGATCTCAGCTGTGATTCATCTTTCTAACATCTGATCCATTCTGTTTTTCAATTAATCAATGTGTGCTGTGTTTCTACATCATGAAAGATCAGAGAACCAGTTTTCCACAGAGACCATCATGACCAAGAAATAAAACTCTCCTGAAGGGTTTATTCTCTGATTGTTGTTGTGAGATATTTAGTCTCTCTGAACATCATGTTTGCACACAGAGAGAAAAGTCACATTTGTCACATATGACGGCAGGGTGACGTGTGTCATGATGATCATGTGATTAGAGAACACCTGCTTGTGTATGGTGGTCTGTTCTGGGTGTGTCTGTGGCTTTAGTTTGTATGTATGATTATATGTCTGTATATATGGGTGTGTCTCTTGGCTTTGAAACTTACACTGTTCAGTTCTCAAATTTCTATTCTTGTAACGGTAAAAAAGTGCCTGAAGCCTTTAACCATCATCTTTAAGTTGTCTACAGTGTTTCTCGCAGTGATTGACAGCAGGTTTCTCTCTCTCTCTATCTATCTTTCTCTCTCTCTCTCTCTCTCTCTCTGTCTCTCTCTCTCTCTCTCTCTCTCTGTCTCTCTCTCTCTCTCTCTCTCTCTCTCTCTCTCTCTCTCTCTCTCTCTCTCTCTCTCTCTCTCTCTCTCTCTCTCTCTCTCTCTCTCTCTCTCTCTCTCTCTCTCTCTCTCTCTCTCTCTCTCTCTCTCTCTCTCTCTCTCTCTCTCTCTCTCTCTCTCTCTCTCTCTCTCTCTCTCTCTCTCTCTCTCTCTCTCTCTCTCTCTCTCTCTCAATGAAGTCAATGAGGGTCAGTGTTGTTTGATTATCAACATTCTTCAAAATATCTTCTTTTGTGTTCTGATGAAGAAAGAAGGTCATTTTTTTATGAACTTTCCCTTTAATATCCATCAGTGTCCTTTTACTCTTTTGAAAGTCTGTAGGTCTGTATTCATCACCGTCCAAACGTGACAGCTGAACGTTGTCGTCAGAAGTGTCTGTAAGGGACAGCAGCGGTGGCTCTCGCGTGTCTGGAGGCCAGCAGGTCTCTGTGCTCCGGGTGATGCCTTACAGACTCCTGCTAAATGTGCTGGGAGATGTAAATTGCCAGGGTGCAGCTGTCAGAAGGGCGGGTGCGTGTGCACCAGCAGGGTCTTCTGTCGTGGCAGTCGCACGCCCGCTGTGTGCTTACTTTGCTGTGATGAAACCTCCTGCTCTGCCATTGGGCTGCTCGTCCGGTTCATTTTTCTGCTGTTTTATTTTCTTCTCTCAACTTTCATCTCTGTTTTCCTCTTCTGCTCGTCTTCGCCCTCCTCCGCACGTCTGCTCTGCGTTCCCCGCTGACTGCGCAGAGCGGCTGCTCGGGTGGCATTCTGATTGCTGTGGTCCTGTTCGGCTCTGACATCCATCATGAGTCGAGATCTTCTGCTGTTAACAGTCACTTTCACTTCAGAATGTACAGCAGACAGAACTGATCTAAAATCAGTCACATCATAGATCATTTCTGCAGTTAATTTCTGATATTCCAATAATTCTTCTGTATTAAGTGCAGACAGCTGTTCAGGGACATGTTATGGTTGCTCTCCAAACTATTATTGTGCTGTAATTCATACGTTCTGTTATTCTTTGTCATTGACGTTTACAGAGAATTATACTTGACGTTTTATAAACATGCATTTTTTGTTAAAATAATGTATTTATTGATTTAAGTTGACCTGTCAAGTCAGTTTGATGTCTTTTGACTTCAGTGTATGTAAGATAAATACATAAAGTAACCAGCAGTTTTATGTTTCGAACAGATGGTGATGGAAAGACAAAAGTTACGAATTGCAGCTTAAAAAATAAGCTAGAAATATGTTTTAAAGTAGACCAGATTTGCATGAAAACTCAGAGAGATAAAGCGGTCTCTCAATATCAACTTTGCTAGTCACTTGAGATGCACATTTACATGTTTCCATTAGGTAGACACTTTAATCCTAAGCATTCAGGACATTTTATTTTTTCTCAGTATGTTCAGTTTCCTGTGAATCAAACCCATGACATTGCTAATGCAGTATTCTAGACTCCTAAACATAAAGATGCTTCATTATGCCATAGAAAAGAAATTTTTGGCTGAATAAAAGAGAAACTTTTTAATTCACAAAATCTTCTGTGTAGTGGAAAAAGATTCTTTAGGATAAAAGGTTGTTTTAAGAACCTTTGACTGAGCGGTTTTGTAGGAAACCAAAAATGGTTCTTCTATGTCATCACTGTGAGGAACCTTTTGAAACATCTTTATTTTTAAGGACCAGTTGGTCTATAGGAACACCTGAACTAATATTTCTTTTACGTTTGTTTGTCCTATGCATAGCTAAAACTAGCTGACATTTTCACGTGGTTGAACTTTCTCAGAGCGATACAGTCTTCTACGAAAGCACAATAGTGTTCTGTTGGAGCTCACGCATACATCTGTACCGATCGCTGGAATTTTGCGTTCCTGTTTGTTTGTTTTCTTTGCCCTATCCCAGTAAACTAATCCATGGAGAGCTTGTTTACCGGAACGAAAGGAGGGGGAAAGAATCTACAACACAAAAAGCAGCGGAGGGGGAAAACTTCCCACTGTGTCTCTATGGTAATCAGCAGGTGCCTCTGGCCGCGGAGATGAAGTGGAGTCTTTCTTACGAGCGTGAGAAAGCGCGCTCGAACCCGCTCCTCCTCCCCGCGCCTCCGCTCGCCCCCTTTTCTCTCGTAGCGGTGGCAATACCCGCCCCAGCGGCAACAGTGGTGCCTGCCAACCGCTCCGTCTGATCCAGCTGCAATGAAAATCAGACCAACAAAAGAGCAGAAGAAAAGAGAGGCAGAGGAAGATGGAGTGACTGCGGAAGAGTTTAAGCTCCTGGTTGGCATGCGAGCGCGGCTGTGCCAGGAATTCCCTATTTGGTCACGTTGCCGGATGCGGAGAACGTTTGTTACACTGATGTACTTTTGTTAAGCAATAGTATTTCTGTTTTTTAAGCTTTATAAGCCTGTTTGTTGTGTAGTCATCATAAAAAAGTGTGTCTTCCACAACTTCTGAGTTAAATTGATTGAAGTAAATCTCTGGACGGTTCCGCTCATGAGTGACCATTTGAAAGCCAGAGTAAGACAGTTCAATTCTCTTTGTATACAAGATACTCTTTCAAAATATTTTGAATGATCAACATTATATCAGAAAACATTATATATTTGTTAAAGTTACAGGATGTTACACAATATCAGAGCAAAGTACCATAACATTTTTTTGCTTTAATACTTTTGTCACTTTCTGGATGATTTCTGCCCGGGTCTCGAGCAGCCCCTCCGTTGGGCCTCGGCTGGACCGCTGGCGGACCGCTGGCTCATTGATATGCAGAAGACGGGGCGTCAGTCACAGCTGCAGGATACTCGCTCAGAGGGGCTCCACGGAGAGAGGGGGGGCGGCCCAGGAAACCCAACAAAAGATCCCACACCCCCCCCAAATCCTGCTTTCCAAAGATTTTAATTCCCTAAATCCTTTACATCACCTAAATGTCTCCTTTCTGCTCTCACACGGCCTGTCAGACCTGTTCCTGTCCTCCGCTCGCCCTGAGCCAAGAATGCAAACACAGATCCTGCAGTTTTAGGCAGTCCAGGCGGTCTTAGGATGTCTCAGATAGTCTCAAGCAGTCTGAGGATATGTCTCAGATAGTCTCAGGATGTCTCAAGCAGTCTTGGGATATGTCTCGGACAGTCTCAGGACACCTCAGGATTTGTCAAGCAGTCTCGGGATATGTCTCAGATAGTCTCAGGATATGTCTCAGATTGTCTCAGATAGTCTCAGGATGTCTCAAGCAGTCTGAGGATTTGTCTCAGATAGTCTCAGGATATGTCTCAGATAGTCTCAGTATGTCTCAAGCAGTCTGAGGATTTGTCTCAGATAGTCTCAGGATATGTCTCAGATTGTCTCAGATAGTCTCAGGATTTCTCTCAGATAGTCTCAGATTGTCTCAGATAGTCTCAGGATGTCTCAGTATGTCTCAAGCATGTTTTCAGACAATGGGTGTAAATGCAGGGCCACCTCTTTATTTCTTTAGCGTGGTCACTTTTCTTTCCTCCTTTGTTTCTCTTATCTATCATGCTTCTTTCATTCTTTTTTCTTTTACACACAAGATTTCAGGTAACTTTTAAAACATTTGAAGTTAATTCTTGTTTTTCATCACTTTGGGTCTCTTGTGTGACGTGTGACTCATCAGAGACTGATATTGAAACATTCATCTAGATTTTGAGACCGTTGTTTTAAGATGCTCTCCTGTGTGAATCTACATATTAGATTTGATGTAGTTATTTATAAAGGTGATTTGTTAAAACTCCAGAATGAGCTTTTAATTCTTATTTGTCTTTCTGCGGTGTGACACTCTTACATAGAAACACAATAGCAAACTAGATACACAAAGCAAAATAGAGAGAAAGACCAGAGACCAACATGCAGAGATCTATATGGAAATCTGTCTGTCTCATATGGTCACACACAATGCAAGCGTCTGTGAGATAACAACTTCCTGTTTCTTCAGAATCTAATTTGATTAGATCTTCTCTGTTTACAACCACAGAAACACAAAACATCTACACAAACACATCAGTGTGATATCAGTCTGTCACAGGTGATAAGAGCGCTGCATCATTTATATGAAAACAACACACACTTACACAAGCAGGTGTCTGATCATTCCTGGTTTTGTCTTCATCACAGGTCAGACAAACAGAAATTGTTTGATGTGAGAAAGAGGAAGAAGAGTGAGAAGGTGAAAGCTTTAGAGTTTACAATAGAAAGTGGTCCGAGTCACATGACCCGTGTGTGTGTGTGTGTGTGTGTGTGTGTGTGTGTGTGTGTGTGTGTGTGTGTGTGTGTGTGTAAATGATTGGTTAGCCAGCAGTTGTATACCCACAATGCTCTGTGTTGCCATTTAAAAACAGGAAATTGGTTTTGATCTTCTCATCGTTCATGCTTGATTTTTGTAGATGACACTTTTGCTTTGTTATGATGAAATGTATTGAGCGTGTGTAATACAGAGCAGACGAAATGTCAGCAAGGAAAAAAATGATTCCTGTGTTTTATTTTAAAGGATGAGTTTTGTACTTAAGCTGTGTTGTTTTGTATGTGTTAGAGATGCGATTGATGTGTTTTTTCTAAGTGTTCAGATTGTCATGTAGTGTGTGTGTTAATTAAAATGTTTCAAAGCATATAAACATTTTACTCAACAAATGATTTTTTTTAAGGGATAAAGTTTATTTTGTTGTCTTTGTTTTTTTTCTTTTGTGGGTCGTTTTGATGTCTCTTAATGTCAAATGTAAACTTAAAACCCAAAATATGAATTGATTTCTGGTAGACAGTTTTGTAATCATAAATCGAGTGAGGCATAAGTTGTGTGGATGTTAAAGGAGTGTTTGGTGGGCATGTGATCAGTGTGTTTCCCCGTCAGCGAGGGTCAGCGGTGAATGACCCGCTCCAGCCCCGGTGGGAAGTGTGCGTCAGAGAGAGACACACACACACACACACACACACACACACACACACACACACTCATGTCTGTGGTGCTTTCTGTTCAAACGAGAGCCGTCTGTGAGTTCCACATTAGCAAGAGCGCTGTGATAAATGTGCCGTTTAGAAATCTGTCACCCTTTAAACATTCAATGTGTGTGTGTTTGTGTTTGTGTGTTTTCATGCATTGGTGTCACAGTGCAACACTACACACACTGCTGTGTTGTGGACATTCTGTCTCAGGTCTCACTGATCTGATGTCCTCTCAGTTTCACAGACAGACAGACAGACAGACAGACAGACAGACAGACAGACAGACAGACAGACAGGTGTTTGGCCAGAGCGCTGCTGTTTCTCATGTCTGGGACGGGTGGCTGATGTTTACACCTTCTCACTGATCTCAGAACAGTTTTCTCTTTACTGGATGTGATCTGGAAATGGGAACATAACACATCACACAAACCTGCTGTGTGAAGCAGATGTTAGGGCTTAAAAATAAACATGTTTATGTATTCCAATATATTGGCCAATACTTGGGAATATTTTAAATGATCAGCTCGGTTATTTTTGTTCAGCCGCCATATAACACATTAGAGTTTTGTTGTAATGTCCTACGTTATATGCAATAGTATATTGTTTTATGCAATATCCACCATGTTTATTTGTTCATAATGAATGTAATACCATATCTGATTTTTTTTTTCTTTAATGCTAATCATATACCGTATCTCTCATTTACTAAAAATACATTTGTGTTATTTTGACCTCAGATTGACCACATTGCTTTCTCAGTATTGGAATCAGCCATTAAAAAATCGATCGATTGACCACTAGTTTACAGTAGTGATATATGATGATATAACTTTCCAGCAGAAATGTGTAACTCTTTCACACTATATGTTTTAATTGCTTAAAACTCTTAGCGTGCAAAAACGGTCTGAGTGATCCTTTACCGTCACGCCACCGTGAAAAATAGCACCAGCCGTAATAACATATTGGGCATCTGGTGTGAATGAGAGTCTTAAGTAGACAGATGTTCTCTCGGCTGCGTCTCCATCCCAGTTGTTATGAATCAGGTGGACTCATTTATAATGCTTTATCTTTATTAAAGTGAGATACACGGCCTCATGTGCGTAATACAGTCAGTTTTATACATAATATCGGTCCGTAAGAAGAATAACGTGTTCTCTTAAGAGAGATTGAGATAACAGATGCAGTGTTTTGCTGTATGTTGTTAGAAAATAAGATTGTGACTTTAAATGATGAATGCATGTGTTGTTTGGTACGTTATGGGCCAATCTCTGCTCTTCTGGTCCGTCACAGTTGAAATGATCCACAGGCGGATAAATATCAGCGAGACAGACGTTTGCCGTGACAGATCCACACTTTAGCGACTGAGGAAATGGGCCAATTAGGGACAGCTTGCTCAGACCCTGCATGGGGTTAATATTCAACGCCCGTAATTAACAATAAATTACACTTTTCCTGGATAACTATTCAAAGTGTCTGTGTCTTTCTGACGTGCTCCAGACACTACGGCTGCGTCTCTTTGCCTTCTTTCATTTCCAATTCCGCAACATCTGGTGCCGTAGAACTTCATTTCACGAGCTGAATCTGACAGTAGCTTTTGCATTCTGATCTGATGCGTCTTTCTCTTCTTATGTTTTAGATGAAAGTGTTTTGGGTCAAGGTTTTATTTTGGTTTAGATACATATATTATTTTATATGCACTTCAGATTCTTTTTTAATAATCTTGCCATGTCTAATTTGAAGGTCTCGGTCTTGGTCTCGACTGCATTTGAACTCAGTCTTGTCTTGTGTTTTAGACTCAAGATTTTATTTCAAGTCCACAACTGCAGTGATATCATTAAACTGCCGGTTCATTGTGTCATTTATTTGTTCTCTCTCTCTCTCTCTCTCTCTCTCTCTCTTTCTCTCTCTCTCTCTTTCTCTCTCTCTCTCTCTATCTTTCTCTCTCTCTCTCTATCTTTCTCTCTCTCTTTCTCTCTCTTTCTCTCTCTTTCTCTATCTTTCTCTCTCTCTCTCTCTTTCTCTCTCTCTCTCTCTCTCTCTCTCTCTCTCTTTCTCTCTCTTTCTCTCTCTCTCTCTCTCTCTCTCTCTCTCTCTCTCTCTCTCTCTCTCTCTCTCTCTCTCTCTCTCTCTCTCTCTCTCTCTCTCTCTCTCTCTCTCTCTCTCTCTCTCTCTCTCTCTCTCTCTCTCTCTCTCTCTCTCTCTCTCTCTCTCTCTCTCTCTCTCTCTCTCTCTCTCTCTCGTATCCACAGGTGAATACATAAAGACCTGGAGGCCGCGGTATTTTCTACTGAAGAGTGACGGCACATTCATCGGTTATAAGGAGCGGCCGCAGGATGTCGATCAGCTGGAAACACCATTAAATAACTTCTCAGTGGCACGTGAGTGTTTCACACAGACTTTTGTTAAATGTAAAACTACACAGACTGGAACATTGTGCACCAATCAGCAGTTCATGACCGTATATTAATATTTCACATTTGGATGCTTGTAGAAGTTCAGACAGACATGCATAAACTATTCATATTTTCATGTTATAGTTTATAAACAGTACTATAGATCTATATGGTTTTATCTCTTCTATTTTATAAAACCCTAAAGTTGTATTTCATAGAAATATTAATTCCTAATAATTAATGGAATTGAATTAAAATCAAGTGTTCTATGCTACATATTGCTATAGCAGTTCATAAACATTTTATTTTATATTTTAAATATCTCATACGTTTTAGTACAAATTTCAGGACAGAGCTTCATTCTTCTTTCTAATAACCGTACAAGTTCAAGCCACCTCTTAAAATACTAACAAATGTAAATTTGCACATGGCAGCATTATAATGTACAGTATACACAGTCTACAGTCATGTCGTGTTATATTTTCTGTCTAGTTGACGTGAGATATCGTTCAGCCTGACCTCAGTCGTCGAAACGGATGCGCAGAAACACGCGAAACATATTTGGACCATCTTTTCAAGTCATACCTCAGCAGAATTTCACGCTGCCATCCCTCGAAAGTCGGGGAAATGATTGAACAGACTAATTAGACAGCCATAATGTTTGTTCAAGAGAATGCTTCCTGCCTGACACTTGTGAAATATAGTGGTTATTAAGTGGCTGATCCTCATTATTTATCTCGGCGCTGATGGAGGCTCTGTTCCAAGCGTTCTGGGCTGCTGATGAGCCGCTTGGATCTCAGTGGTGGTCTCACCTCGCTCCTCCATCTATTCGACAGGCCGATGGTGTCGTGTCTTCTCCGACACATGTCTCCTCCGCCGTCTCTCCTCGACATATGTTTGCGGGAGAACGCTGGTGGTACCGCTGCTGGATAGGCGAAGGGGATTCTGCTTTGTGGCGCTGAACGCAGAAGTTTTCCTCTTCGAGTGAGCACTTTTCAGGGGAGAGAACACAGACGCAGCTTATTTTAGTTGCATGGAAAAGACGGCAGTTTGAGTTTTTAGCAACTGATGACACGGTTGTCCTGTTTCTTTCAGATGTAAATGCAGCACAACACAAAAGAGCTGCTACTATCTGCAACGGTTGTCAATATCAGATTATTATTTTGCAAGGTAGTTATTAAGCTTTCTGTCATGATGTTAAAATCATTTAACTCCCAATCAGGAATCAAATATAAGCGCCACTGAAAACCAGCTTCATCTGATCTAAATAAACTTTGGTAACGTTGGAAAGTGAATGCGAGCACACCTGCTCGTTTCCAGCGTGACCGCTGATCTTCCCTACTGAGTGTGTGTAATGTAGTGCTGGAGGAATGCACAGATAAAGATAAATGATTGTAACGGTGTCTGTTTCTCTGCTGTGATTCTCCCTGGATGTGTCCAGAATGTCAGCTGATGAAGACAGAACGACCCAAAGCCAACACATTCATCATACGCTGCCTGCAGTGGACCACTGTCATCGAACGCACCTTCCACGTGGAGAGCCCCGAGGAACGGTCAGACACAAACACAGCTGTATATTTAGTTGAAGATATTTATTGTTTATCCTGTAGACGAGCTAGTGTGGAAGAATCTTACAAAACACATGGCTATAAGTAATGTAAAACATTTCCTATATAAAAAAGTTATTAGGGTATTTATATGCTTCTTGTACTGTTCCCCTACATAAATCTATATAATGTACAGCTTCCCCTACATAAATCTATATAATGTACAGCTTCCCCTACATAAATCTATATAATGTACAGCTTCCCCTACATAAATCTATATGATGTACAGCTTCCCCTACATAAATCTATATGATGTACAGCTTCCCCTACATAAATCTATATGATGTACAGCTTCCCCTACATAAATCTATATGATGTACAGCTTCCCCTACATAAATCTATATAATGTACAGCTTCCCCTACATAAATCTATATAATGTCTTCCCTACATAAATCTATATAATGTACAGCTTCCCCTACATAAATCTATATGATGTACAGCTTCCCCTACATAAATCTATATGATGTACAGCTTCCCCTACATAAATCTATATGATGTACAGCTTCCCCTACATAAATCTATATAATGTACAGCTTCCCTACATAAATCTATATAATGTACAGCTTCCCTACATGTAATCTATATGATGTACAGCTTCCCCTACATAAATCTATATGATGTACAGCTTCCCCTACATAAATCTATATAATGTACAGCTTCCCCTACATAAATCTATATAATGTACAGCTTCCCCTACATAAATCTATATAATGTACAGCTTCCCCTACATAAATCTATATAATGTACAGCTTCCCCTACATAAATCTGTACAGCTTCTATATAAATCTGTGTATTGTAAAGCGTCTCTTTATAAATCTAGATACTGTACAGCTTCTCCTATATAAATCCATGTAATCTAAAGCTTCTCTTATATAAATCTATATAGTATGCAGCTTCTCCTATATAGATCTATGTAATGGACAGCATTTCCTATATGAATCTTTCTATTGTACAGCTTCTGTTTTATAGACCTATATACTGTACAGTGTTTCATATATAAATCTATATAATGTATAACTTCTCCTATTTAAATCTTTAAAATGTAAAGCTTCTCCTATATAAATCTAAAAAAATGTGTGGCTAATTTCAACAAAACATTTCCATTAACAAAACATTTTGGAATGATAATTTGATGCATCTACACACTGTTATTAAAGATGCAGTGTTGATTAACTTAAACCGGGGTGTTGTTTGTGTCTTTGTAGGGAGGAGTGGACCAAAGCCATCCAGGCTGTAGCTGACAGTCTGCAGAAACAAGAGGAAGAGATGATGGACTCGTCTCCTGACCCCATGGACATGGAGATGTATTTGACCAAACCTCGACAGAAAGTGGTATGTGTGTCCTGTACTTCTGCTTTTGAAATATTCATCATATTCACTGTTATAGAGGGAAAAAGAAATAGATTACATATAACTAATGAAAGACTAATGAAGATATTATCTCAGGTCACCATCTTAGAACATTTGAAACGTTTTATACTGAAAGGTAAAGTTTCTTAAAGTATATTTTTTATGAGCAACAATTATTTCGCTAGTTCTTCAATATGAGCGTGAGGAAGGTTATGGAAGGTTATATATTTTTACTAGCCCGACACCCTCTGACACTCCTAAAGGTCACAGAGGTCATGTCACATATAGCTCAACCTACGGTGGGGTATGAATGTTGTGTCAATGTTTTGCTTCCGTCTCTTTCAGACTATGCATGATTTTGAATACCTCAAGCTCCTGGGAAAAGGCACGTTTGGGAAGGTGATTCTGGTAAAGGAGAAAGCGACTGGAAAATATTACGCTATGAAGATCCTGAAGAAGGAAGTGATCGTAGCCAAAGTGAGTCACAGCTGGAAACATGGGAGCGGACTGAGAAATAGTGTTGAGTAAATTTCTGTGTGTATCACCAGAATCACAGAAAATAATAATATTTTATAGAAAAAAAAATAAACACTACTTTTTATTTGTATTGTATTAAATGCATCGAAATCATTACCTTTTCATTATTGCAATATAGCCATTTTGTTTTAATGTAATACATTAATTGGAATACTGTAAATATTTTCTTCTTAAAACAGTTGGGCAGTGTAAAAAATATTACTATGATGTGCAAATAATATGCAATTGAAATGTATCAGATTTGTGAATTAAGAGGAAAATTGCCATTTCAAAATTCAGTCCTGAAAACATTATTCATGTTGTTAAAGTGAAATATAATAACATTTTTGGACAAGATTTTTTTTCTCATTCACGTGAGATTCATTGGCATTACTACACACACACACATACACAATGTTTGTGTCTTTTTTAGGAGGAAGTGGCTCACACACTCGCAGAAAACCGTGTCCTTCAAAACTCTAAACACCCCTTCCTGACGGTGAGTAACACACACACACACATACAAATATATTTACATACAAACCAGTAGATATTTTCACAGCGTTACAAGAACAGACAGTAATGATTCATAACATACAGTGAGAAAAGCATTTGGCAGATGCTTTTATACAAAGTGACACAGAGCATATTTGATTTTAATTATTGGATGTTAAAACAATTGTGGGGTGGAAAAGACATTCAGAGGACCTGTTTGAAAACATGCATTACTTTCCAATAATTTCTGATCACCTAAAATGTTTCTTATGCCTGAAAACAATTGTTATAATTATCTTCCCCTCTGACAGTTCACACTGTTTAAACAGTTATTTGTTTACAGATTTATTTTAACACATGATGCTGAATGTTAGATTATAGCCTGACAGCTGTCTTATTTCTCTTTATAATACTCGTTTGACTTGTTTAGGCTCTGAAGTATTCATTCCAAACTCACGACCGCTTGTGTTTCGTCATGGAATATGCTAACGGAGGAGAGGTGAGATGCTGTGCCATCAGACTACAGGCTCAAATCATCATTCCCTGTAAAGCTCTAAATGTTCCTGTATTTATTCCTTCCTGAAGCTTTTCTTCCACTTGTCGCGGGATCGAGTTTTTTCAGAGGACCGAGCGCGCTTCTATGGGGCAGAGATCGTGTCTGCGCTGGATTATCTTCATTCAGAAAAGAACGTGGTCTACAGAGACCTGAAGGTCAGAAATTAAGCAACTAATGGATGAATAATAAATAAAAAACGAAAGAAATGATATTTGACTTCAGGGTAACACAGTCGGTTTTTAAGATTTAAGTTTCCAATGTGAGTTTACTTGTGACATTCTCTTAATGATATCTTCATGAGCACTCAATAGGTTTTTACCCATACGAAACACAACTGGGGTGGATATTGCTTTTGTAAAAGAAAAAATATTTCAAATCATAATAATAATGTTTAATCAAAAAAAAATTTGTCAGAGCCGATGGCCTTTGCTTGCTGTCTGTCTCTGTCTCTGTCTCTGTCTCCGTCTCCGTCTCTGTCTCTGTCTCCGTCTCTCGTCTCCGTCTCCGTCTCTGTCTCTGTCTCTCTCTCTCTCTCTCTCCTCTCTCTCTGTCTCTCTCTCTCTCTCTCTCTCTCTCTCTCTCTCTCTCTCTCTCTCTCTCTCTCTCTCTCTCTCTCTCTCTCTCTCTCTCTCTCTCTCTCTCTCTCTCTCTCTCTCTCTCTCTCTCTCTCTCTCTCTCTCTCTCTCTCTCTCTCTCTCTCTCTCTCTCTCTCTCTCTCTGTCTCTCTCTCTCTCTCTCTCTCTCTCTCTCTCTCTCTGTGTCTCTGTGTCTCTGTGTCTCTGTGTCTCTCTCTCTCTCTCTCTCTCTCTCCTGAGCGCTGAGGCTGCTCAGGTTGGTGGTATATTGTGGGTGTTGCAGGACGGGTGATTGTGCTGACTGCTGCACTCGTGCCTCTGGCCACGTGTGAGATGCAGCTGCCAGGTGACTTTTAGCAGAGAGAGAGAGAGAGAGAGAGAGAGAGAGAGAGAGAGAGAGAGAGAGAGAGACAGGGACATGCTGATATTAAACCACTGAAATGCAAAAATCACCACCCCACGATTCCCGAAATATGATATGAAACTTACATCAGAACATTATATTAAATTCAGACATTATCTGAACATTATTTTGGCAATCATTTTTAAACCTTTTACTTGACCTCAGGCTGTTTCTATGAGATTTTCTCTTTTAATCAAGAGTTGTACAAAATTCTTCTATAATCTGCTAACATGTCTTCTGTTATTGTCCCTCCAGCTGGAGAATTTAATGCTGGATAAAGATGGTCATATGAAGATCACAGACTTTGGTTTGTGTAAAGAGGGAATCACAGACGGAGCCACCATGAAGACTTTCTGTGGAACACCAGAATATCTGGCACCTGAGGTGAACAATCACAACTTTACACACAAACTACTGATAGATGGATAGAAGAGATCATCTGCAGTGTGATAACTGTTGAACTGAACCCATGACACATGCATCTTATTAGTGTGAATCCAAAAAGAGTCTTTAAAGATTTCACAAAGTGATTTTCGTTCTCTAGGTTATAGCTTATGTATTTTTACTTTCTCTTTGTTGTCGTCATTAATAATGGATGATCTGCTGCTTTAACCAATCTTAAAGAATCATCCGAGAGGTTTTTCTTCTGTCAGACAGGTGTGTGAGGGTATTCTCCATCATGTGCAGGTGTGACAGGTGTAAGATGTGTGTCCAGTGTGAGGAATGTTCTTTTGCAGAAGCGCTGCTCATGTTGACACAGTTGCGGGCTCGTTGTTTTTAGCCCACCGCTTTGGAATTTGCTGGTAAAGGGGCTTGGCAAAGCTGGCGGAAACATGAGCTTCAGCGGTGACGATGACAGAACAGTCACCAGTGTTCAGCAGCTGCCGAGCTTTACTCTGCCCTCTTGTGGAGTCTCTCTCTGTGTGTGTGTGTCCTGGTAAACCACACATTGTGATAGTTTAAAAGAGAGTTTTTACATTTATTGATCTAATCTAAAGTTTATTTTGAGCGGACTGTTCCTTCAACTCCCATTAGAATCCTTCATGTGAGAACTTCACGAGAGGAACCCGTGTCACCTGTCTCTCTCTCACCCCGTCCCGGCGGTTTCAGTTCAGTCCTCATGTTGACATGACAACACGGCCCGGGTGCGAGAGGCTTCAGGGGCTGTTGCCATAGAGACGTGTGGCCTCTCTGGAGTGGAGCCCAGGCAGTGTTACAGGTTGTTCCGCTGTAAACAATGACCTTGTTGTGTGTGTGCAGCTCTGGAATGCTGAACGTCTGGAAGGAGAGAGAGAGAGAACGAGAGAGAGAGAGAGAACGAGAGAGAGAGAGAGAGAGAGAGAGAGAGAGAGAGAGAGAGAGAGAGAGAGAGAGAGAAGAGAGAGAGAAGAATGAAGAATGAGAGAGAGAGAGAGAGAGAGAGAGAGAGAGAGAGAGAGAGAGAGAGAGAGAGAGAGAGAGAGAGAGAGAGAGAGAGAGAGAGAGAGAGAGAGAGAGAGAGAGAGAGAGAGAGAGAGAGAGAGAGAACGAGAGAGAGAGAACGAGAGAGAGAGAGAACGAGAGAGAGAGAGAGAGGCGAGAGAGAGAGAGAGAGAGAGAACGAGAGAGAGAGAGAGAGAACGAGAGAGAGAGAGAGAGAGAGAGAGAGAGAGAGAGAGAGAGAGAGAGAGAACGAGAGAGAAAAGTGAAACCAGTGAGAGGTGGGGGGGCACATGAGAATGCAAAAGAAGGATAAAGAGAAAAGTGCTTTAAAGAGACTGAGACACAAACGAGCGTGACAAAGTTTTTATGGCCAGATGATTATGATGACATGATGTTGTGGCTGAATTACTATTTTTAAAAAATAACTATTTGTTGTTCTTTGAAGAGTCATCTCTTCTTCATTTGTTGGGTATTTTGGGGATTCTGGTTTGTGTATTTTAATTCACAGAAATCCTACAAAGTATGTTGACTCTCAGAAACGTGTTCTGTTTGTCACATTCATAACACATGAATATTTCCATTTTGAAAACAGATAACTCGTGTATAGACTGATATTATTCTGATCTGTCTGGACTCTATCAACAGGACTTTAGTCAAATATAAACAGATGATTCAATATATTGATACTAAATACATTCTCAAGTTTTGACTGAAATGTCACGTTTATAACGCTGGAATCGCCCTTAAAGGTGGTGATGTATAAATTGGCTGTTGTTTGCCATTCGTGTTCACATGACTGAAGCGTCAGGAAGATGTGACATCTCTGTCTCAGGACTGTGGTGTAACCGTACGCCCGGCTCGGGTCTGCTTACGTGGGTACGGGCTCAGCTTTGGCTCCTCGGTTCCTGGCAGCTTCACAGCTGTGCTGTTCTTCTACATATATGGGGCAGCTGCAAACCCAGCTGTCTCACTCTCGGCGAGCCACACGACAGCAGTTCTGCAAATAGACAGCGGTCGGTAATTCAAGCAGTTCGGTGGAATCAGCTTTCCACTGCGAGTCATTCTGACCCTTTTCCACTAACACACACACCTGCAAACACACTCTTCACCCCGCCGGACAGGGTCACCAACACACGTCGGGTTTTATGTACACAAAACTTTGGACACATGATCTTAAAAACCATATTCTCTCTGACATGTGTAGTTGTATGATTTCATCACATTTATTTCTCTGTCAGGCTCTTTTATAGTCCATCATTGAATCCAATAGCTGCTCAGCTGCTCATGGAGTTATTTTAGAAGCATCATCTCATTTAACATGTTTGTGCTGTTCAGTCATGTTATCGATGTGTTGAACATTTTAATCCTCGATGATGTAAAGACAACAGGATATCCAAACCCTTCATGTTTACTTTAATAATACACCTTTCAGTTTGTTATGTACAGTTGTTAAGCATTATAAAGAAATGTTTCTGCAGTTTGAGACTGATGAAGCTTCACGTGGGTGTGTGTCTGCAGGTTCTGGAGGACAATGATTACGGCCGTGCGGTGGACTGGTGGGGTTTGGGTGTGGTGATGTATGAGATGATGTGCGGACGGCTGCCCTTCTATAATCAGGATCACGAGCGTTTGTTTGAGCTCATCCTCATGGAGGACATCCGCTTTCCTCGCACGCTCGCTCCCGATGCTAAATCTCTGCTGTCCGGTCTGCTCAAGAAAGATCCCAAGCAGCGGTCAGTTTGGAATGACACACGACTCATCCTGTATCCCATAATGCATTGCACACTGGTCTTTATATTTCCAGTGTGATAAATGAAAAACTGCTTTCTGTTTATCTGGTCTGACTGAACATTGCGATGAGGTCATGTGACAACAAAATAAGAGTTTACTGTGTGCCATAAACATAACAGGCAGTGTCCAATGCAGTAATTAATATATTTATGATATAATTCATTCCAAACATTTAATCACGTCCTACATGTGATGTGTTACATCTATACTGCTTTGATGAAAACTTAAAAACACTCATAAGTTTTATTTGCATGTCCCTGATTTCTTTAGTTAAAGTCATATTTACCATCATGGTTTCCCATCTCTCAATATAAAAGGTTTTTGTAATCGGAGTCAGAATGTTTCGTTTAAAAGACTGGTGCTCTTTGAAAGTGTATTGTCATGTCAAGTTTATTTATTTAGCGCGTTTGCATTGTTTTAAAGCGTAATGTTTGTGTGTGTTTTAGGTTGGGCGGCGGCCCTGAGGATGCTAAAGAAATCATGCAGCACAAATTCTTCACTGGAATAGTTTGGCAAGACGTTTATGAAAAGAAGGTAAACGAAGAACAAAGACTTTCATCAAACAACAGACAGATATAAAAAGATATAGACACCTGCTTGTTAAGTGTGATGTCACGCGTTACTGCATCAGATGCCAAAGACAAACAACAAATAACAATGTTAATATATACTCATGACATGCTGTAAAACATGATCCGTATTTTTAATAGCAGTGTGTGACTGTTAGGGGTTAATTATGATAAATAGTGTCTATGATTATTTTTAGGTTGTGTTAGAATCTGAAGCATATGGGATGATTTTTGTTGTTCTAAAGAAATGATTATATTTGCTGTTTTAATGAGATAACATTTTTCGTTTTTAACAGTCTCTCTCTTGCTCTCTCAGTTGATTCCCCCGTTTAAACCGCAGGTGACCTCAGAAACAGACACCAGATATTTCGATGAAGAGTTCACAGGACAGACCATCACCATCACACCACCTGGACAAGGTTCAGCTGTCACGCTCTCATCCAGAGGACTGACCAGATGTCTCCTCTTACTGTTTGGAAATGACTCAAATGTTTGGGGAATATTTATTAAAAGAATTATTTCATGAATAAATCCCCTCCACACTTGTTTTTCACATTTTCCTTTTTGGATTCATATAGAGTTAAAATATATTGTGTAGCATTTTTTGTCAGATGTGATATCCGTATGAATATTATGATGAATTGTGAAGTGACGGATAACTTATGATCACTATGATCATTATGATTTAATAATCAAATCATAATCATTTAATTTTAGATTGTCGTCATTCTCCTAGTTTTTGTGTCATGCTGTGAAGTCCTAATTATAAATTCATTATATTTAAATATAATATTCTTCAGATATGTGTGTAATGACTCATTTTCTCTTCACAGGTGACAGTATGGAGGTGTTTGACAGTGAGAAGAGACCACATTTCCCACAGTTCTCTTACTCCGCCAGTGGCACAGCCTGAAACATCAGAAACATCATCTGTTTCTGGTCCTTCATCAGACACTTTATTTTAGCTAGAAGTTACTCTTTTAATTGTAAAACCATCAGCACAAAAATGCAGAACTGCTCTGAGGTCAGTCAAGAAGAGCAATATTTATCAGACAGCACACGGTTTCTTTTTCATTTATGTTCTGGGTTTGTCTTCTCTGTGGCCTTATGTGTTAATAATGTTCTTCTACAGATATGAGAGAGATCACTAAAACAAATTCATTTGGATTAATGTAGTAGTTCATATATGACGTGTAGCGCTTGTTTTGTCCATATGTGAATTGAGCAATTGAAGGATATCAAAAAGGGCTCCGAACAGCATTTGTACAAATGTCTAATTATCATTCTGCTATAATTGTTGATATATGATCTGGACTGATTCTTCACCCCCCAAAGTACGTTTGATCTTCAAATCCATTGCTTTAGTCAAAATTTGCATTAAATGTGCAATACTGTATAAAAAGAAATGTAGATAAAATATTTTTGTCATAAACTAAATCAACAGGGTAAAAAAATATAATAATTGTTTGTTTAAACAAGCACATTTTTCTTTAGCAAAATTTAAGACCATTTGTACTGTGGGATTTTTAAGAATTACCCCAATATAACCCAATATTTTTTTGTATACTGTGTTACTCAACAGGAGGTGCTAGTAGCATCTCATAACGCCCTGTCTGTTTTTATAAAGTTTTCATGTTTTATATTGGGTTATTTTCCTCTCATTGTGGTTCTTTAACCTTTAGTAGGCTGGTGAACAGTTAGGCACAACAGAGATAAAATAAACCTTGTGATTACTTCTTTATTATTTATGTATTAACAACTAGAAATGTTGAGATTTACATGTTCACAATAAATGTGTTCCTTGTTTTACCCAAACCATAAATAGCTGATATATTTAAACATTTCAACTGTACGTTACACATGTCTTTTGCTTAAGGTAATTTAATAACACATTTCTACACCACTGAAAAAATACATTTGTTTTTTGTTGTGATCTAATCCAGTACAACCACAAATGCGATCTGTGTACAGATATAAGAGTTTGTGAGCTGTTTTTTAAACCATTATTATTGTGAAATGCATTTCATTCTGTTTTATGACATTTATATTATGTCATCCCAAAAATATTGGTCAACGCACATGAATGAATGTAAAGCCTTTTCTTCTTCATTTTTGCTTTATTTTGTATGCGAAACAAGTTTATGAATAATTTTGGTCAGATGTTTCATATGAATGATCTTGAATACTGTCCTGTTATTCTTTTAAATAGCGAAATGTTTGAATTTTTTATTCTTCAAATTGTTTTGTAATTTTTTAACACAAGAACTAAAGAACACCAGCTTTAGGAAACAAATAGTTTGTATACACTGTTCACATTTTTACAGTTACTTTTTTTGTATTGCATTGATCAAATAAAATTTCGGCAAACAAAATTGTAGAAGCGTAAACCTCTGTGTGTGTTGGGGGGTCTTAAAGCAATAAAACATATATTTAAATACATTATTGTTTAATGAGAATAATGAGAATAACTGTGTGGTCACTTACTGACCCAAATCAAAAATCTGCCTCATTCACTCCATCAGTTCAAATATATATTGGACTTGTTTTTAATTAACAACTAAAAATGTGCACGAGTACAAATTACCAGTACAAGTGATGACATCTGATATAACATCATGAGCAACATCTTTGTTCAGATAATTCATGGTAATTTAAAAGGTAAAATGTGTGAAAGATACATGACAAGGTTTAATTTTTAGTCTTTGTTCCAAACCCAAATTGTGATCAATAGTAACAGTGATGTTTGTCTTATTAAACACAACTCAGTCTAGTGATGCTGCTGGTTTAACGTGGAGCCTGCACAGTCAGTGAGACGTGATGTAATTTTTCTCTCCTGGTCTGTAGCAGATGGTTGATTCTGTAGGCCAGATGTTTGTTACAAAGCCTCACAGCTGGATGGTGTGTATGACATCACCCAGAGGAAACTTTACACCTGACAGCCTGCTGAATCGCAGATAATTCACCTACAGTTCAACAGAAAGGAAGGTGTCAGCTGTTTCTCCCACAATCACCTGATACACACACATCATATTTGTTTCTTTCTGCATCTTAAACTTTAGTCTGTTTTCACAAATGATGTGTTTGTTTTTAAACATTGATGAAGAAACATCTAAACTTAAAAATGACTATGTTTATCATCATCAGAAATATCAGAAAACATCTGTATCACTGTTTTCACTCATTAAGAATGTGTCATGGTGATTTTGTTATAATAATAAGAGTCTGGGGCGTAATCACATGAGAAATGTGTAACAGAGACTCCATCTCAGCAATCAAAAGTCCAACTAAACAGAAGCTTGTTTTTCTAGAGGTGGATTTTTAAGGTTTAAAACTTAAATAATGTTTTACATTTAAAATCAAATCTCGTCCTAAATGTTTGCGTTTGTGTGATATTTTTGTAATAGCTGTTCAGTAAAGTAGTGAATAATAATAAAACCACATGTCTATACAGTAAGTCAACTGTATAATAAAGGTAAATATAATTAAGTGAACTCAAGTGAACAATTTGTTTTATTTCTGTAGGTTAATGATGCTGTGTTGTTCTTTCTTTAACTGTTACGTGTTTTCTATTGTGTTTTTACATTTTGCTGAAAAGTATTACTATATAATATTATTACTAATAATATACTGTTATTATCAGATTGTTATAATGTACATTATTGTGAGGTTTCAAAAGCACGTGATCATCCTCAGGCTTACAGCGCCATCTAACGGAGAACACAAGAAACACACAAACTGCTACTTCTGGCCAGTTAACAATAAAAGTTTTTGTTATATTTAAATGTATTATATATAACACAATATTTATTATATTGCCTTCCACCTGCATGTTGCATTTCTCTGCCAGTTTCGACACAATCTTACGTATGTGTTACTTAAATGTTCACATAAAGTTATTACTGTGCTGCATCAAATTTTTTGTTTTTCTTTCTGTCTATATGTGTGTTTTGTATAGTATTTGTAAAAATACTACCTGTTCTTGCTAATAAAAACAATTAAAGGATCATTCTGAGAGATATTCTTGTGGAAAGTTTTAGATCATTTAATTCCAGGTTGGGGGATTGTACTACAACAATGGAGTTATAATATAAACTATAAAGGTGTCTTTTCGTCTTTACTGGTAATAAATCCTACTGGAAAAGACCTAAATTAATATTTTATGGTTTTAACTGTAAACTGCTGATGGTTCATCGTGGTATTTGTAATGCAAACCAGTAGAATTTCTATTGTTATTTTTTCAGGAGGGATTCATTGGAATGCACTCGACTCACTGCATTTACGTGTGTTAATAAACTGTATTTATATTAATTATGTGTTTGTGATGCTGTTGTTTAGTGTTGATCTTGTTTTTCTGGCTTTAGTGTCAGGCGGCTACGGCTGTGACGTCATCGGCGGACCGGCCCGACAGACTCTCACACACGGTTGGATTAATGCAGATTAAACTCTCTCTCCAACTCGGGATACGTGATTTCCGACCGGGGATTTCCTCAAACAGACGCTTTAAACCGTGTTCGGATGTTTTAAAGCTCGTGTGGATGTTCGGGAATAAACGCTGCGCTCATTTCCGGTTGAGCCGAAGTCGTCCGGACACTTTTCACCTTTGAGGTGTGTGTTTACCTGCCCGTGTTTATGTCATCGGTATGGACCGATGTCACAATTAAAAAGTCAACATTTTTGCGTTCTTTCGGCAACATTGGTACGGTCGCATTTACGTCATCACGTTTTGTGGTGGTTGGAGTCGTGCGACGGGACGCTGAGGTGACAGCTCTTAAAGTTCGTCTAATGTGTGTTTTTATGTTTTAAAGTGTGTTGTTGTAGTGTTTAAAGTGTGTTGTTGTGGTGTTTAAAGTGTTCCGTTTAGGGTTTTATTGATCTTGTCGTGTTGTAAATGTGTCGCAGGACACGTGAGGGTTTGATTCTCGTTCATATGGATTACAGCAGTGTGAAAACAGTTTAATATTAATTTATATTGTTATATTGGTTTGTTTCAGATGTAAGTATGTTGTGTTGGTGAGATAATGTGATTTAGGATGTAAAGAAGTTTGTGGTTTGTGTCTGAAAGTGTTTCACAGGTGAGGCATATCAAATCAGGTGTCACTTCATTTTTCAAGCTCTTTTAATTCGGATTAACAAAGGTTTCATTTTGGTTTATTTATTTTGATTCATAACAATTAAATCGAGCTTTTGTACATATACCAGTCAAAAGGTTTGACCCAATTGAAAATGTTTTAATCTGAATGTGTGTATTTCAATGTTTTAAATGACTTTAGTAGACAAAAAATATAATTGTACCAGACAGTATATGAATTTCTTTAATTAGAAAACTGAAATGTTATGTCAAAAATATTTTTTAAGTGGATTACTTGGAGCAATTAATGAATAAAAAGCAGCCAATAAGAATCCAGTATAGACAGAAATGTCATCAGTTCTGGTTAAAAAGCAAGAAACTGGATGATAAAATGTCAAGAGGATGATTTTATAAATTCTACACAAAATCTTCTACTTTTAAAGATGATCAAATATAACACAGTGTTCATTTATTTTAGATGCTTTTAGTCACAACATAATTCACACAATTACAATTGTGTTATTTCAAGGTTTTGATGAGTTTAATACTCATCTAAAATGTGTGAAAATGGTACTGGTTCTGTATTTGCTTTCGTTAGTGACTTGTTTCAGATGTTTTCATCTTTACCTTGTTTTCATTGTGATTTTACACTGTTGTGCTGTATGCTTTAGTAATCATGTTCATAATTTAAAGTCATTTTGCTGTAAATTTCTGATCACATTTGTCTCTGTTTCTCTAACAGCATGTTGATGGAGTTTTGATGGTGTAAAGATGAGCGTAACATCATGGTTCCTTGTGAGCAGCTCTGGCACACGCCATCGCTTGCCACGGGAGATGATCTTTGTTGGCCGAGAAGACTGTGAACTGATGCTACAGGTAAATCTTAAACATACATGATGTTTTATGGGGTCTTTTCATAGTCATAATGACTTTTATACTGTATTAACTGTATAACTCTCAAACATACTCTCAGACAAACCTTTCTGCATTTATCCATTTTGAAATAATCATCATTTATGATTTATAACCTGTTTTCCTCATGGGCACCAAAAACTGTTTCCACGAAGTTAAAAATGACTGGTATTACTATCTTTGTGGGGACATTTGGTTCCCACACTCTTGGGTTTATCAGGACCACAGAAACACAGGAGTAGTTTAAAACAAATAATGCATAAAACAGTAAACACAATAACAAAATAATTGGAAATCATTGAATAATTATCTACCGTCATTCTTCAGCTTTAGTGACATTACTGCAGATAAATTGATGTTTTTGTATTGGTCTCACATAAATCTCTGACCTTCAACACAAGGAATACAGATAACTGACAGTATCATGAAATATGTCAAATGTTAAATCAAAACTTAAAACAACAGTTTTGTCCTTGTTCGTTTCAGTCTGTCTCTAAACCAGGATCTGTCGTGAATCAGGAAAACTGACTCTTGATCTCTGTGTCCCTCCCTGTGTATGTTTCTGTCTCTTGTTGTGCTGCTTTTTCAAACTGTTTATACCTTTCTCTTCATCTGTGGTTAGTTCAGGACGGCCCTGTCACCACAACAGTCAAAAGACCCGTCTTGTGTATTCATGCGGCCAAACCTCAACCTCGCCCCGCTGCCACATAATCACTCATGAGATTCATGCTGGTATTTTTTATTAACATTCTTGCCAGCCACAGACACTGGGGTTCATGAATAGCTTCACTAGCATTCTTTTAAAGAAAACTAGTGCAAACACACATTTGACTAAAGTAAGTTTTCACAATGATAAAACAATGCCTATTGTGTTCGACATGAATGCGTGCAGTATTGTGACAGTCTGTGGTTTCACGTGTTAGTGGATCATGTTTTTAGTTAATGTTGTTGTGATAGACACCTGTGTGAATTTGAGACCATGACACCAAAGACATTGAAAAGTAGCTCAGAATGTGAAGTTAGTTCTGCCACTTTTCATTAGGGGTGGGAGAAAAAAATCGATGCATCGGGATTCTTTCTCTAACGATTCTGAATCGATTCTCAAAGATTCAGAATCGATTCTATGTCAGAACTTGTTCATCCTGAATATAATAAAAGCAATAAAATTAAACTTCAAGATGGGAATACTGTCAAAGAGATTCTAACTATAAACAAAAAGCATAAAAACTCTTTATTTATTTAAAATGCAAATTTATCATATTTGCAAAAATTATATGAAGAATCGTTTTGGAATCGGATCGTGAGTCCCAGAATCGGAATTGGATCGGATCGCGTAGTACCTAAAGATTCCCACCCCTACTTTTCATCTGATGCAATCTATAATCTATTTTAAAACGTGTCTGTAAAAAGAAAGAACTTTGCAGAAGAGGAAAATATTTGCAAGAAAACCGGAGACACAATGAAGTCTCAGAGGAGTTACTGATGATCACTAATGAGGCTGTAAATGAATGTGGTCAGATCTGAAGCGTGAGCAATGCTGACTGTGAACATAACGACTAATTGAGCCATCGTGTAAATGTTTATCTGTAAGTTTACTCCACGGACAAGACTCTTTTGTGGAAACATCTTCAGGGTTTTTGACCCGTCCCTCACACTGATAACGTCTGTTCCTCAGATTCTGGATTAAATCTGCAGACGGGTCAATGTTCGCACAGCTGACCTCTTCCACTATGTCAATATCTAAGCAGATTTTGGAATGTTAAAGATTGTTTCTGCCCCTTTTGTGACATGTACATTGGATTTGCTTGCACGTTTATTTTATGATAAGGCTTTGCCGTGTTGCTAAGCTTTTTCCTGTTCTTTGTACCTTCGCAGTCTCGCAGTGTGGACAAACAGCACGCTGTCATTAACTATGACGTATCCACGGATGAACATTTGGTCAAAGATTTGGGCAGTCTCAATGGGGTGAGTTTACTGTGAAATTAATACTTTAGATTATAAGCGTGGTTTATTGAAGCTAAATCACAACTCTCATCCACAGACATTCGTGAATGACCTCAGAATCCCCGATCAAACATACATCAGCCTGAAGCTGTCCGATGTCATTCGCTTTGGATATGATATCCTTCTTCAAATGAGCATGAACTGAATATAACTCTGTGTTAATCCCTTGGGATTTGTGTCAGGGTTTTTAATCACACATTAATATCCCTCGAACCCTCCCGAAAAAGCGTCATCCGTGCAGAAATGTATTTCATACTGACCAGTAAAGCAGCTTTCTTGTTTATGGGACAGATTTGTTCAGATCTCTGCTGTTGTGCAGGACAGTGTTGTATCAGCTCATTAGAAATGATGGTATAAGCAATTTGAAAGAAACTCGTTGATCTTGAAGTTTTGTCCTGCTGTTGTTTTGTTCATCTGCTATGCAGTAGTATTTTTGTGTAGTTTGTTCTTGACGTTTTGCACATTCACATATATACATTCTGGAGAAAAGCCAACATAAAGTGCCCGAGGAAGCTCTTAAGGTATATTTTATTTATTTTTAATGATATTTTTTTCTGTGGTAATAGACAGATCACCAATCACTGGTACATAGTTGTTGATGTGTGTGTTGTGATCGCTCAACTGTACTCGTTGTAATTTGTCCGTTTTCTTAATTTCAGCATGAAAAATACACAAGTCAACTTCAGTTGAGTCAAGAACCGCTGGAAGCCAAGAAACGCACCCATACAGAAGACACACATGTTAAACCAGACAAAACCGAACGAAAAAACATCACAGGTAACATGCAAACCCATTGATCATGTTTATATAAGATTTACCAATTCATTTATTAATCCTTCATCAAAATAAGAACTGACTTCTTCTCGTCTTCTATCTCACATCTGTGGTATTTGCATAATGAATTGTGACTGGTCATCTTTAAGCTGGTTATTCATCAATGGTCACCGTTACACATTATGCGTTTCTCATATTTGAGAAAACACGACGTGCTGGTTATGACAACAGCAAAGCGTCTAAACTAACCTCAAACCTGACCATAGTTTTACTCCTGCTCTCTCATTTCCTTTTCAGGAAACGCAAATCTAGTTTGAATATTGCTGATATCGGCACCTGCTATTTGTTAACATGATGGTTAAAATATCTGTCAGTGTTAGGACATGTATTTCACAGCAGATGGTTAGTTTGCTGTGTTTCACATTGGCATTGCCCTGCTGCAGGTGACGGCCGTGTCTAAACATGTGTCATGATGCGATTACCGCACGAGTTAAAGTCAGATTAATGTTAAACGCACTTGTCTGGACGGCTCTTGCTGTGCTGTTTGGGTGTTGTACTTGGATGAAAATGTATTCATGTGAACGAGAATGCTAAAAGGATACAGCATGAAGTTTCTTGTAGATTGTCTATTACTTATTATTGTTCATATTTGGAGTTGGTTGAATTAGTCGTTTTTAAACGGCAAAGAATGTGAAAAACAAGTCGTTCTGTTATTTGATTGGCTAGATGAGCTGGAGATGTTTATTCAGTGGTAAATGTGTTGCTCATGGAAAAAACGAGACGTTACATGGCCGACTAAACTGGAAGACCTGAATCATTCAATCAGAACAGAGTTCTGTGTGTGTCTGTAGATGAATGAACTTCAATACTAAACTAGTGTGGATGTTGTGTGGAAAATTTCACAACTTATTTGATTTATTTTATGATGTAAATAAAGTCTTGATCGAAAAATCTTACAATTGGGAATTCAGTAACTTAACAATGTGGTTGTTTAGGTTAATTTATGAAGTTTATGTTATTAGTTTAAATCATATTTACAATTTTTATTTCGAATAAATGATTGAAATGGTCATAATGGGGGAGACGTTTATGTATATTAGTTTGAACCAGTATTAAATGTGTTTAATTCCCTTCTGTGAGTCATTTTTTGTGACCTGGTTCTGCCCAGTTGACTCATGGGATTTAATCACATTTAATCACTTTCACACTTTTAAATGTTTGTTTCCCTGTCCGTTTTATATTTTATGCTGTAAAACATATGTCCCTGTGTACAGAAAGTCTTAAAAGTCTTCTTTACATGAATGTGTGTAAGTGTTTAGTGTGTATGAAGGCGCACAGGTTTGCTTTGACCTTCCTGTCAGGTTTGGGTGTTGGCTGAAAGATTTGAACATATTATCACCACCCAAACTCAACTACTTCCTTTAAAAGTAGGTCAGTGTCCTTAAAAATAAGCTGCATAAGTGATACTAATGTATTAAAGCTAGGACTTCATGTATCATTTGGATTTTTTAACCATTCAGCTCATTTTATCTTCTAGTGAAACTAGTCTTGTGTTCTCATTGGTTTTGTGTTATTCTTTGTTGATACTACAAACAGTCTCCATCACGACAGTGTCCGTGTTGCGGCTTGTTTTATCCAGCGTGACTATTATCACGGACAGACGGCGTTAACACCAGTTTAGATTGCTGTGAATACACGTCTCGACTCCACCCAACTGCTTTCGTCCGTATGGGCTACGACCCAAACACACAGACCAAAGATTTAAAGACATTTCATTTATCTCTTATTTGACCTTCAGTAATGTAAGAAGTTAATAAATAAAAGTTAGTTAGAATATATTACAAATAAACACAGTAAGAGACTTGGTAAAACAACTTTAAATCACAAAATGGTTTTGCTTTTTTGAATCATTATTTTGGTCAATTTACAAACTTCTCTCTCTCTCTCTCTCTCTCTCTCTCTCTCTCTCTCTCTCTCTCTCTCTCTCTCTCTCTCTCTCTCTCTCTCTCTCTCTCTCTCTCTCTCTCTCTCTCTCTCTCTCTCTCTCTCTCTCTCTCTCTCTCTCTCTCTCTCTCTCTCTCTCTCTCTCTCTCTCTCTCTCTCTCTCTCTCTCTCTCTCCTCTCCCTCTCTCTTTCTCCTCTCCCCCTCTCTCTCTCCTTTCACAGATCCGTCCATCTCCAGACCCACTCCTCTATACGGCCAGCCGTCCTGGTGGGGTGATAATGATGAGGATATTAAAGGTCGTGAGCATCGTGAGACAAACGTTCATGAGCATTACTCAGGTCTGAAACTGTCTTTCCTGCTCTCCTGTATCATTAAACCAAAACCTAGGAAAGATTTACAGAGATATTTCTTAAAAACACTTACATTTATCATTGCTTCAAACACCGAAGAGGTCACAAAGCTTAAAGTATTTTTTTTTTATATTTTTAAGAAAATATGGTACAATTCATCTTTCATTTTGTAAAGTAAATTGAAAACAGAAAACTTTTGGTGTGTTTAAGGATCTTCAGCTGGTGGAATTTAGTACTAAACATCATGCTGGCATGAGCTTTAAAACATGTCAGTCTTGTGATAGATTAGCAACCGGCTTAGCCAAAAGCCTCATGAGAAGGTCATTGTTTTTCCTTCTCAAGTGTACGTCTCAAAGTTTTAGCGAAGATTAAAGGGTGACCATAGCAACTTTTCATTTCAGGTTTCTTTTGTTTAAAAGTTACATATATGCATTTGGCAACATGGGAAAGAAACAAATTCAGATTCAGTAAATCTAAACTGTGAAGAGACATTTTGTCAGTGGCTTGATTTTTGTTTTTGTTGCATCATAATATCCGTCTTTGCAATGGGTTTGTATTACCAAGCCTAATAAGTCTAATATCTTGTTATAGAAAACCAAAGAGAAGGTACTGGATGTGATGTGCATGCTTCTCCAGAAGAACTTCAGAATGGACAGGGGAAATCCTTTTTCTCTTACCGGAAAGAACCAAGCTACTTTGAGATCCCCACAAAGGAGATCCAGTCGAAGTCCAAAACTGAACCACTGGAGTTTCAGGAGATACCCACAAAAGACACAGACAACAAGGCCCCTGCCACACCCCCGGTAGTGCAAGGTCATGCCTCCTTCACCATTGAGTTTGATGAGCAAACTCCTGGAAAAATGAAAATCAAAGACCATGTCACAAAGTTCTCCATCCGTCAACGCAAGAATCCCAGCAAGGAGTCAGTAGCCACGCTTCCAGAAGTGATGTCAGTGGCAAATAAAGTTGCTGATTGGTTGGTGCAGAGTGATACCAGCATGGTGAGGAATCAGTCTGCGTCAGAAGACCAATACAACAAGAACTTCAAAGGTAAAAGACAACTGCTAATTATTTGTGTAGTTTGCAGAAGATTGCCTTAAATTAAATGTTAACCTTTTACTTGTGTCATGTCTAGATGGCCATCACCACAAAGATGAGCTGGAAGATCTAGAAGAAACGCAGGACCTTCATTACCGAAGAACTGTACCTACACATTCTGTCACCCCTCCGGATGAAGATGATTACCCAGAGCCCAACAGCCAGGACAAGCAAGACCCTCAGCAAGCTTTTATGATTAAGTTTTATGATGATAGTCAACGTAAAAAGCGTACACAGTCTTTTGCCAATAACATATCGTCTCCTGACTTCCAATCTACTCTTAAAAACAAAGTGGCACAGAAAGGCACAACCACATCAACTGGTTATAATCCACCCACGCAGCAGTTCACCATTCCTCTCAAAGGAAGTGATGGTCCTGTGAGGACTGGATCACTCCGTCGAGAGAAAAGTGAAATCCGTATGAGCACCTCTGATTTTTCTTCTCGCTCAACGGGAAAACCTTTTGGAAGCGTCGGCCGCAAATCTACACTGGCACAGGACTTTGCAAGAGAGTTGCAGAGGATTTCAAAAACAAGTTCTGCCTCTGCATGGGAACACAATTCCAGCAGGTCTAACACCACATCTGAGATCTCTCCACCAGCAGCGAACGCTGATTCACCAGTGACACAGCAGAGTTTCCCTACCGCATCTCATTCAAATTCTCACACCCTGAATCAGACTCTTTACCAACAATCACTTCCTCTAAACTCTTCATCTGTGCACATGGAGGATGACAGTGTGGAAGTCAAATCTATGGGTCACAAGCAGGAAGAGGAAGACAGTTTAAGTGACGCAGGTACCTATACCATTGAGGCAGAGATACCTGACAAAGAGGTTGTGGAGGCACGAAGCATGATTGATCAGGTACAGCCCCGTCAGTTCCGCTTGACTTGACATTTGAGCAGTTTAGAGGCTGTAGATTCTGCAAACTTAACATTATTAAAAGGGTTCAAATTTGGCACCTAGCTCACTGAAAGTTTATTAAAATTTAAAATGTTCCAGTCAAAGATCATACTCATAATCCAGTTGGTTGGCTAGACATTAACGCCCTCCATATTCATGGATGCTTTATCATTAACAGGTGTTTGGTGTTGCCGACAGCAGCCAAACCTCCGCAGCAACATCATTTAAGCCTTTAGTTGATCAAACTGAGGGCCGTGATAGTCTTCTACTCAATGAGAATAGCTCAGGCCCAAAACTGGGCCAGTACCCAACAGACCATAATGACACAGCTAAGAGTCCTGTACAGGTAACCTCTCACCTAAATGGAATAAATGCTCACTTAGGGTCATGGGAATCAATCGGTCAAACAATTCCACTCTGTTTCTTTTCCAATGTCTTGGTTGGTTTGGTGATGGCTTTGTGTCTTTTGGCTCTTTTCCGCTTTTGAATGATTATACAAGGGTGATTTTAATAATTCAAATACTTGATCACTATTTAGGTAGATGTCTTCATTTGCGTTGTATTATTGTAAATTATGTAAGTATGTGTTGTTATGCATGTGTTGGTTTATTTAGTTGGTATTCGCCTCTGTACAGATACAGTCGATGACGACTTTGACACCTGGAGGCACCAGGTGGGTTTCTCGCTGGGCTAGTTTGGCCGACAGCTATTCAGATTCTGGTCCTGCTTCAGGACTGTTTGATATCCCAGCACAAGCTGATCTTACCACTGGAGGTATGGACAACAGTTTTTTTCTTTTGCTACTGTTATTCCCTTTTTTATTATTTGCTTTTTATGCTGATTTGTGCTGTGATCATCATTTATTGTGCCTTTTCAGCTGGTGAAATTGTCCATCAAGAGATGCTGAACCGAGAAAACTCAGAAGCGGTCCAGACCAGCAGGGCAAGACGGGTTCTGCCTCAAGTTCCTTTAGACAAGATTGAGACTTCACCACCCACAATACTAGTCCAATCTGACTCTTACCTGACAGGTGCCGAAAGGAGTTCACAATTTCAAAAGCAAAAGTGGGATCCTCAAAAACTTAGTGTCCAAGATGATCTGGACCCAGACAGCCTGAGCGATGCCAGTAAGTCTGATGATGGTTCTGTAATTGAGCAATACAGACGAACTCCTGGCAGGAGTCAAAAGATACAGTCCTACAAGACATTACCAGATGAACAAGAGAAATCCATCTCTGCTGACTCCTATACTCTGAAAGACCAAGATTCATCTTCTAAATACTCTACTGCTACTGTCACAAAACAGTATGCCAGACTTATCAAGAACAACTTTTCACCACCCAATACTGATAATCAAAACAAGGTTACATCCGATGGTACAGACATTTCGGTTTCCCTTTTAAGACAAGAAAGTTACACCAAAGAAAAGGCCAGTGATGATGTCCAGTTATCCAGATTGCCCCAAATATCCAGTCAGTCTTCTGTCAAGGAAAGAAAGACTCTAGAATCTTTCAAAGGTGTAACCAGTCAAGACACCCAGTCTTACCTTAAAGATACTGAAGATGTTCTAGCTGTTCTGGAGGCCAAAATTCTGAACCAGCAACAAGTAGACAATGTTCACACCAATTTGCAAGATTCTCTCTCTGGAGACTCCGATGCAGACACCTCTAGTACCGTCAGTGGCAAAAATGCTCCCAATTCTGTGCCCAAGAAGCCGGTGGTCCTCCGAGGACTCTTAAAAGACAAAACAACCTCCGGTCAGTATACCAGAGATCATAAGACTTTTGATGACTCCTTGTCTAAAAAGAACCAATCCAGTCTAAAGGACAATGTTGACAAAGCAGAGCCAAGCACACGTTATCAACTTCGCCGAAACCTCACTTCCGTGGACTTTGGGTTAGATTATCATTCCACTACACATGTCAGGTCCGATGCAGTCTCGGACCAGGAATCAAGCTCCCTACCTTACAGAAAGTACACGATCCCGCTTCAGAGGGACAATTCCACTAAGTCCAAAAGCACAGCAAACCAAGCTCTAACTCGCTCCAATAGTCTCTCTGCTCCAAAACCCACAAGGGCTTCGATGCTTCGCCGTGCACGTTTGGGTGACGCGTCAGACAATGAAGGTACAGAAACTGACCGCATGTCTCAGAACTCAGACCCCTCTAACAAAGCCACCCAGGAAGGCAAGAAGCTTTCACGACTGGACATTTTAGCATTACCCAGAAAAAGGACGGGCTCCTTCACTACACCCAGTGACACGGAGTCTTCCGCGGGTCGAACGGGCTTTTCAAACCGTAGTACAGAGTCAAGCAACACTGTGCGCAAAGCTTCAGTGCCAGACCCCAGGGCTCTTCTGAGGAGAACTTCAGCATCATCAACCAGACAGACCAACAAACCAATCATCCGTGGACGCTCTAGTAGTGCCAAATACACCAGCAGCACATCCAGTGAGTACGACTCTGACAACATTTCTATATTGATATGATATTCTGTATTATATTAACCGTATATGAAGATTTTTCAGTGTGAGCTATTTGCTAAAAGTTTGCAAACAATATTTTTAGTAATGGTTAAATTACTGTAAATGACCCGTAATCCAGGTTTCTGTGTCTCTGGTTGACCACTGACTTTAGTCATTGACTCGGTGATGTCCTGTTGTTTAAGTCACACAACTGGGCCAATGACTGTATTTAACTAACAAGAAGCCATGTATTTGGCCAACTCCAGTTTTACTAATATTTTATCTTTTATCATTTCTATAGTTCACTTTAGACATTGTACAAACTAAAAGTAACTTTGCGACTAAATGTTAACTTACTCTCATTACAGTATTGCTTGATTGTTGAGTTAGTAGAATAAGTTTACGTGTGTAATGTCTAAAGTGTAGTCAAAAGTCAAAATAAAGACTTTTTGAAAACTAGATAACTACAGTAAAAGCACTAGTTATGCTAATCAGGGTTGTAATTTATGAAATTGAACAATTCAAACCAAATGGGAAGTGGTAAAAGGTTTTTCGGTGTCTTTCTTATTTCTCTCTTTCTCTCTCCCCTTTTTTTCCTCCTTTTTCTTTCTCTCCCATCCTCTGATGACGTGGTGTACCAAACTCTCCTCATTCCCCATTACCCGGGCCAAGGCTCCAGGAGACGTCAAAAGGGTTCAGACTATGCCTCCACCTCGGAGGATGAGTACGAGTCTAACCATAGTACCCCTAAATACAAACGCTCCCATCATTCAGGGGCCCAGCAGAACCCCAGAATCCATCCGCCAGGTCCGGTGAGAGCCGAACACAGGCTGAGAGACTCTGAGGGCGAGGGACACGAGAGCGACGCCTTCCAGAACTGGACGTCTCACAGTGCTGAGATCGCCAGGTGGGAAATTTAGATCAAAACCTTCAGAGGGTTTTACTTAGTTTGTCTATATTTTTAGTTAGCTTGGCTTAGCTTATAATATATTTTAATGGCATTCAACTGTTGTTATTTGCTAGATTGAGCCAGGACCTTGCTAAAGATCTGGCCATTCTGGCTCAAGAGATTCACGATGTGGCTGGAGATACTGAATCTCAGGGCGGTTCTGTGGAGACGATCGCACCTGCCCATGAAGAGGTTATTTTCCAAAGTCTACCGTTTCCTGTATTTATGTTTGCTAGACGATTGTTAATTTATTTTTTTTTTTCAAATAGATTTGCATTTCTTAATTTTGTATCGTATGAAGTTGTACATCTATTCTTAACATTTTTAAATTGTTGTTTGATTGGTTTTCAGTTACGGCATCAGATTCCTGAAACAAGTCAGAATCTCCCGAAAGATTCTTCAGGTTCTGTGCTGGTTGATGAGTCCAGCCCGGCTGTTAGTTATCAAGACCTCAGACAGCAGCGTTTCAGACAAGATGAGCTACAAGTGATGCTTCTCGTTCTTTAGTTTTCATTTAATGCTTGTTGTGTACGGTGTTATATATCAGGGTTTAGTGCTGTTTGAGTCTAAAACATTCTCATATAATTGTTTTTCTCTTTTCAGGCTTCTTTGAACAATGTCATGTTAAATCCAGTGTCACAGCTTTCACTCGCTATTCGGGAGAACACAGAACAACTTACAGGCAAAATCAAGTAAGACATGTTTACTTCTTGCGAGTAAAAATGTATATTTATTAGGTTCATGTTTAGTTGTTGATCCTCCTGTGAGTGTCCTGCAGTTTGTGAAGTAATATTGTATTTCTTGCAGGGCTTTGTTTCATAATAAGACGGATATTTTGGGAGAGATTGAAGCGAGAATCAATGCTGAAGATGATTTGCCACCATTTAAAACCACAAACAAGGTCTGTTACCATGACCAGGCTTATACACATCTTTCTTTTATCAAATACAAAGATTTGTGAAAACCATCATCAAAACATTTTGTCAGTTATAAAGTAGATATTAATGTGAACGTCTGAATAAATGATTAAGACGCCATAAGTGTTTTTGAGTGACTATAATGTATATAAATATTATGATATGGAAAGTGAAATAATGCATTTAATAATGGTTTCTAACATTAAGATTATCATTAAATATTACATCTGTTTGAAATGAAATGTTATGAAGAACAAAACGACAGAAACACGTTTTTAAAATAAAATCTTTCTTTTTTTTAGGAAATTGCATCAATTCTCAAAGAGCTCAGACGGGTCCAGAGACAGCTGGAAGGTCAGTGGATTGTTGTAAATGTTGGAAAAATACAGGAAATGTGGCTTTTAGGATTTACATTGTTGTCTTTCCATTTCTGACTTTGATCATAAATGTCCACACATCATGCGTGACCATGTTTTTAATCTCTTCTGTTTCTCCTCAGTCATCAATACAGTCATGGATCAACGAGGGAATGCCGATCTCAATAAGACGTTCCCTTCGGCGAGCTCTTCTTCAGCCGGTGTCCGCTCCAGATCTTCATTGAGGGACTGGAGATCGTCTCCGCGTGGAGGTGGACCCACACCCAGCACTCGACGCACATTTAGAAGCTCAGACAGAAACGGTTCCATGATATGACAGATGGTGAAATCATCACTAGTCACTTTAATGTTGATTTAAAGCCTTTGGCACGTAAACGTACAATGTGCAAAAAGCTTTGCTTAACTTTATATTATTTTTTGGGAGAATATTACCGAAAACTTGCACATTTGTCACAATTATCTGTATAATACAGACCTCAACACCGTACGGCATTAACAGCATAATGAAACCAAACCGCGTACAGGCTTTTTCAACACTGCAAAATTTTCATTAAATGTTATGACTGTAAATACAGTGTTATTGACTTACTTTGTTTTTTGATCTTTGATATGAATATATGTTTAAGTAATTTTCATGATTATTTAAATCACTTTGTCTTTTGATGGAAAGGGTATTTGTATATGTTAAAAATGATTAAAGAATTATTCAAATGAACTTTTTCTGTGTTGTTTTTACTCTTGAAAGAGTCGTGTTAGAAAATGACTTCTTGGCCTTAAATATATCCGTTAGTCTTTCTGTCTCTTCTTTTCTCTGTCTGTGTTTAGTTGTTTGTAAAATTTTCTGTTCTAGTCATATAATCTGTTATGTTTTTATTTTTAAGAAGGTGCATGTAAATGAGATGTTTGTATAACATTGGTACTAAAGATAAGTAAAACCACCTGCACCAGATGTTAAATAACAAGCGTTCATGTGACTGAAGGTCCGGTTATAGTTTATGAATGAAATGAAAGCGAAACTTTCAGGGAGTTTCTCCAGTGATTCTCAAACTCTTCTGTATGAAGAATAACGGCACACTGAATGAGGTATGAGACATGTACATACTATAACATTATCATCAATACACGTGATTTAATTTCTTCTTTTCTGAACTATTTGTATAAATACATGTTTGGTGTTGATATTCAGAAATCTGAAAGATTTTTGATGTTTTCTGATCATTTTGTGGTTTTGCTTATCAGCAAATCAATCCCTGAATGCAACCTTAATCTTAATGGATTTTAATCTTAATGTTTTGCTGTATATTTTTGCTGTTTTTTACACATTTCAAAAGCATTTAGATGTTTAGAGGAACTTTTACTTGAGGTGTTTATGTTCGTAAATGACATCAAAAACTTTCTTAATATCCTATTATGTAGTATTTACTCACCATCTCTTTATTGTTTTCTTTTATTTTGATAAAAACAAATACATTATGATCTTGTTATATGTTATTGTTATTTATAGCAGCGTGAAAAACAGAAATGAAAAGGGAAAGAGGAAGTTATGAGAAGACAATAGTTGAGAAAGTTTCTCTCTGTGTTTCTGCTGTCAGGACAGAACGCTGAAGACATCATCACCTGCTTCACCATGTCTCTGTAAGTTTACATCAACGTATGTTTGTTTTAATAGTTACTATCGTTTCTGTAGTTAATGTGTGTTTGTACACTGTTGTTCATGTCAACCATCTTTCACATCTCCATTTAGATCCTCACAATTACAAGGCGATCAAGAGTTAAAATCTCCATACAAGAGCTTACAAGACAATTATGTGTCCAATAAAAGAGTAAGTTTTAACTTGAAGTAGTATAATATATTTTTTCTTCAAGAACAATGATGTTTAATATCTTCTCAGGGGTCACCGTGTCCCACCACTGCTCTGGTGGCTACTGGATGTTTGTTAGTTTTGGGTGTTTTATTGGCCATCACTGTTATCGAGAGGTTAAAGAATGAAGATGACATTCAGAAGGCTTTACATCCTCATCCGACTGTAATGGTTTATAATGAGAGTGTCCTGAACGAGCAGAGCAGGTGGGTGAACTTCTGCTATTTCACTTCCACATCTGAATGATGCTGATCCCAAATCATGATGATTTCAGTATTTGCAAATAAATAAATGTTAAAATAAACCAATTTGATGTTCTTTGAAGAGTCATCTCTTCTTCTTTTGTTGGGTGTTATTGCATTTTAATTCACAGATGTTTCTTCTTTAAAAATGTGTTGTTTTTTGTCACATTCATAACACATGTATATTATAATTTTTTAAATGGATAACTCGACTGATATTTATCAACAAGACTTCAGTAAAATATAAACCGATGATTCAATATATTGATTTAATATCTCATAAGGGACAATCCCATTCTCTTTTATTGGGTTGTGTTTCTGACAGGATTGTTCTGGTGGAGAGTATTCCTCTCTGTGTGGATTATGGGATGAACGCTACAGTTGGTAAAAGTCTTTATGAAGCCTGGAAGGATCTTCTGTCTGTGGCCAAAGAGCAGATCGAAGTTGCGTCTTATTACTGGTCTCTGACGGGTCAAGACATCAATGTCAACTCATCCACAGACATGTCTGTACGTTTCTACTTTCGCTCGTTCAAAAAGAAAGTTTGTATGTTGTGTCATCTAAAAAACTCAAGTGATTTCTGTCGTTTCTCTATAACAGGGTCGAGATATATTAGAGCAGTTTAAAGCGTTACCGTCCAGAAATGTGTCCGTGCGTGTTGTGACCAGTATTCCCACTCTGGCTCACAACTCAACAGACCTAAAGATCCTCCGAGAAAATGGTAGCATAATTTATTCATTGGGTTTCATACAATACAAGCTTTATTGTTTTATACATCAAAACTGTGTTTATATTTATGTAGGTATACAGATAAGAAGAGTGAACTTTGGCCGTCTGACTAAAGGAATTCTTCATACAAAATTCTGGATTGTGGACAGGAGACACATTTACATTGGTAGCGCTAACATGGACTGGCGAGCTTTAACACAGGTGAAGATAAACAAAGACATTTGCATTTAATCTCATGATCAGATGAACGCTGTCTGATATCTGTGTCTGTCTGTAAGGTTAAAGAGCTGGGTGTGGTGATTTACAACTCCAGCAGTTTGGCTTCTGACCTGCACAAGATCTTTCAGGCGTACTGGGTGATGGGTCGATCCAACGCTTCGATTCCTGAACGGTGGCCGTCCACCTTCGACACCGTCATTAATGAAGAACATCCGCTGGTGGTCAACCTCAGCAGAGTGACCAGTAAAGTTTATCTCACGGTGATTTCATTTTGTTATAACATTACAATGATGTTTGAACATTTGAAATCAGTTTGTGACGTTGGTGACATCTTGTGTTCTTCAGGCGTCTCCACCTGTGTTCTGTCCAGACTCTCGCACACGAGACCTTGATGCCATACTGTCAACCATCAGAGATGCACAAGAGTTCATACACGTGTCTGTGATGGAATATTATCCTGCTTCAAAGTTCTTTCACCGGCACGGGTAAACCTCAGTGTCTCTAAATCAAATATAAATGTGATAAATTTGCTTAAGTGTTGAAAGTGTGTTTGTGTTCACAGATACTGGCCAGTGATTGAAAACGCTCTGAAAGTTCTGCTTTCGAGAGGAACGTCTCCGTGTGTCTGTTGTTCAGCTGCGGTCTTGATACCGATCCGTCTGTGTTGCCCTTCCTCAGATCATTAGACGCTCTTCATTCACCATCAGACCAGCTCAACATTCAAGTGGTAATTCAGATGAAATGAAATACAACTGTGTTCTGTTTGGATTTAAGGGTAAGATGTATTTCTGTTTCACAGAGATTGTATATTATTCCAGTGGGGAATCAGTCACACATTCCCTACGCTAAAATGAACCACAATAAATATATGGTGACGGATAAAGTGGCTTATGTTGGTGAGTTATCACATAGAAAACAATCGTGTTGTATGTAAATGTGACAGTATGATATTTAAACTTTGTTTGCGATTGGTTTTGTACCACAGGGACATCAAACTGGTCAGCTGACTACTTCAACACAACTGCTGGTGTGGGATTAGTGGTTTCCCAGGATTCTTTGCGTTCTGTGTTGCCGGGAAACACATTCCAGAAGCAGCTGAGTTTAGTGTTTGACAGAGACTGGAATTCACAATATGCAATTCCTCTTTCTGGATTGAACCAGAACCATGACTGTGTTTTTTCCAAATCTACATAATAAAACATAATCTACATTTTATATTTTTACCTTTTTTTAAATAAACTTAAATATATCTGAATATATCTGGTGTACAGTGTTAATACACAATATGTGTCATTTATATGGTTTTAAATCCTCAAATATTGAAAGACTTTTTTACTGTTATTTCACATTTCATTACAAAATGTATTATGCAATAAAATAACTATTAAAAGTTGTCTTGTTGTTGATTAAATGATCAAATAAATGTCTAATTTTCATTAAAATCACCATGTCAATGTTTTTTTTATTATAAAAAATCATATAATTTATATTTTGCACACGTTTTACAATTTACATTACATTTACTCATTTATTAAATTGCAAATGTATTAATCCAAAGATAATCCAAATGAGAGCATTTAACCTTTGCTATGTAAACAAGTAGGAATATATTCTATACATATTCTACATTCAGTAAGGTATTTCAAACTACTTGATTTTCTACTCTATGAGTTTCAAAACTCTATATTTTATTTATTTTATTTTCCTGTAAGTTTATTTACATTTATCATCAAAAACCATAACAAAATGTCTTTATATTGTGTATTTTATGTCTTATTCCTTAATGGTCTTATTTTGGTTTCCATCAGCCAGATAATATCCCACCAGTAGAACACAACACAGTAGAGACCCGCATAGTTTCCATTAAAACCAGTACAATTTCCATTATAACTGTTAAATCCATGCGATGGTTTTTATTGTTTTATTAGCAGGGATGATCGTTATTTATTTATTGAATATTCTTATATGTTCATTGTTGTTTAAGAATGATCATTTTTACTATAATTTGTCGTTTCTCTGCGGATCCAATAGAAATATTCAGCGCTGTGGCGGGCCGCTAGAGGGCGGTAGTGATGTCATGTGACGCTATTGCGCACCGCGTAAAGAAGCGCATTAGGGGCGGAGCTTCAGCGCAGCTGAGAGAGCGACGTGTTCTTCTGATCAATGTGTTAGCGTGTCGCTCATCAATAAAGACATGGTTTTATTAGAGAACGACGCGGTAAGATTCATTCATTTTATTTGTTTATTATTTCTGTGTTTATTGGTTTCGAAAATAGATGAACTGTGCACGAGACTCTGAAGGTTTACGTTTAAAAGCGCGTCGAGGAGTTCAAACATGTTAGCAAGCTAAAGCTAACGAGCACTTCAAACTCATTTCTGCTCGTTTAAATGACTGAAGCGAATTGATTTAACGTTAGTAAAGCAGGACAGATGTAGTTCTGCGTTTTATAAAGTAGGTTTTTCTTAAACTGTGTTGTGTTGGACTTGATAAACCGGCACTGGTGCTTAACAGGATAAAAGTCAATGTATTGTTTTTTTAGGATCATATTGATGTATGAATGTTACTATTGACTTAGATAAAAGTATTAATGTTATTCAGTCTGTTGGAGGTCATTAGCTGATAGATTAATTTAACATATATTCTAATATTATGTCATTGCATTACAAATACCTATTTACATTTACCTAAACATATGCATATATATATATATATATAATCTTTGTAATTAAGTCTTTCCAGTACTAAAAAGGTTTCTAATAGTAAAAATCATGTCAGTAATGTAAACTTAGTTGATCTCTCTCTCTCTCTCTCTCTCTCTCTCTCTCTCTCTCTCTCTCTCTCTCTGCAGTTTCTTACTGAACTCACTCGCCTGTTCCAGAAATGTCGGACAAGTGGAAGTGTGGTCATCACTTTAAAAAAATGTAGGTTCAGATCATACAGGTTTAGTTTAATCAGACTGGACTATTAGATTCAGTGTACAAACCAAACCCTTCATGAGCCCTTTATATTGATGTATCGTGTGTCTCTATTATATTGATGAATCGTGGCATTTGATGAAATGAGTTTTAGAAAGGAAAATGTTTTTGTCCAGAAAGTTTTTTGAGATTCTTCTTGATGTTCTTTGATCTTCAGATGATGGGAGAACAAAGCCGGTCCCCAGAAAAGGACATCCAGAGACATTTGAACCAGTCGACAACAAATGTCTGATCAGAGCGTCAGACGGCAAGAGAAAAATCAGCACAGTGGTGAGAATATTTGATTTAATCATGTGCAAACCTGTGCTCTCTAAAAGTGATTGACACCACTCATTTAAAAGCGTTTCATCTCATTACTTTGCCAAAACCATTGTAATTTCATGCGTCATACTGTTAGTTGTATTACATCTCTGAACAGTTTTCAATGCTCCAATACTATATTCCTTATATTCTTGCTTTGTTGTTTGTATTGTATATTTACATGAGCTGTGATAATGAAACATGTTGTCTGTTTTAGGTCAGCACCAAAGAAGTTATAAAATTTCAGATGGTAAGTCTTCTTACTTTTAGTTAATGTGGTAGTTGTGTATTTTTTGTATGTTTATATTATATAGCTTCATTCACATGAGATTAACATCTGAATATAAACCAAGTTAGTACATCTCTCATATACTCAGATCAGATTTTATTTCTATGATTTTTCAGGCGTATTCTAACTTGTTGAGAGCACACATGGATGGGCTGAAGAAAAAAGACAAAAAGAGTAAAAGCAAGAAGACTAAAGCCACACAGTGATTGACCGAGTCAGATGAGAGAGAGGTGTGCTGTTAATTCAACCTCTCCAGGACATCAAACACTCACCGGTGCCACTCCACCTTCCCATCAGCCACTGCAGCAGCATCTCAATCAAACACCCGCATGAAACATCTGCTGCGGTTCTGATGGGCTGTTCATCTTGTGTGGTGCTTCTGTGCAGACGATCCATCAGGAATGACCCAAAACCTGCCAATGTTTGATGTCTGCTGATCCAAACCAGATTTGATTTGTCTTTTGCTGGACTGACGTAAAGTTTTTGTTTACTACAGAATATTATATTTACTGCATCTTACTGAACGCTTTCAGTTGTTTAAGGTGTAGAGATACAGAGGGTTTGATGGGGTAACAATGAGCCAAGGAAATTCATGATTTATAATTCAGGCCATGTTTTGTTTCTCCCCTTCTGTCAAGTATCACTTCAGTTTTGACAATGTCTTACATATATTTTTAGCTTTAAAATGCCCCTTTTTGAAAGTTTTTCCAGTTGTATGTAATCTGAATCATGTGTTGATTTTTGAGGTTTACACTGGAGTAAAGAACTCTTGTTTTATGGCATTGTGCCTTTGATGGGACACATTTCCAACATTTTCTTTCTGGCAGCAATGAACCCACCTTTGTTAACTTTCAATGTTACATTTATTGCATTTGACATCACTAATCATTGCTTTCATTATAAGAAAGTCCCAAATGTTGTGGATTAAAATGTCTTGAGCACAGAATTCTGGTTTCTAAAACACTTCTGTTCTTCTAGAAACACGCGCACACATTTTAAGTAACATAATCAGACGGAAATACACTAATGAAATGATTAATATGGACTGTAAAAACCCAAAAGAATTTAAATGAAGAATTAGGAAATAAATACACTTTGTACACAAATGGCAGATGTGAAGGATTCAGATGGCCGTGTGTCTCTTGTCTGGTCTTTCTTTAGTGGATGTCATCGTGTGATTGCGTTTGCTTTTCTCTTCTTCCAAATAACCCTCCTTCATTATGTGAGTAACATACTGGAACAATGTCTAAAGAGAAAACAGATCATGTGAAACAACTAACCTAGCTTTTTAGATGTAATTTAACATTTTTATTTCTGTACAGACAAACAGTTACTGGACTTCAGTTATTAACCTTAAATGTCCAAAAGAAACTCAAACCTGTTTTGTGTCTTAGTTCATATCTGTATGTTTTCATGTCAGTGATGTCGTCTTGAAAGTAACATTATAAAATAGGTAACTAAAGGCAATTACATGGTTTTTTAGAGGTTGTTTTTTATGTTTGTTGTTTAGCAGTGCTTTAGTGTTTTTATAAAAAAATTTTTAACACAAAACAGGTCAAGCATATAAAACCCATCCAACTCATTAAACTCAACCAACTTCAAAAACATTAACCTTTAATGTAAACAAATCTTGGTGACAAAAATATATTCCATCTTCTAAAACTTTTTCCATCTTCCATCTTTTCATTTTAACTTCAAAAAAACATTTTTTTCCTCTCCATTTTTCATCTTAAGAAAAAAAACATTTTCATTTTTTCATCTTCAAAAATATTTTTTCCCTCTAATCTTTTCATCTTTTTTTGCTATCTTTTCTAAATATTTTTCATTTAAAAATTTTTATCATCCAAAAAAAATTTTTTCTTCAAAAATGTTTTTTCATCTTTTCCTCTTCAGTCATTTTGTTTTCTTTCAATCATCCACCCAAAAAAAATTTGCTTGCCAGCTAACAATTAGCATGTAGTGCCAATCTTACATTTTTCTCTTGGAGCCAAGACATATAAAACCTGTAACCTTGACTGGGAGGTTTGAAGGAATCATTACTGAAAACATGTTTTTGGGTATCTTTGTTATACAGTGTTGTGGTTTAATCTAGAAATCTCTTTACAGGTGTCCATTTGTCCTTTAAATACTTTCACATTTTTTTCCTTTTGAAAATTTTTTTATCTTCAAAAACTTTTTTCCATCTTCAAAAAAAAATCTTACAATTTTGTTTTCCTTAATTTTTTTTTACTTCAAATTTTTTTTCCTCTCTCTATTTTTCATCGTAAGAACAAAAAAAATCCTTTTAATTTTTTCATCTTCAAAAATATTTTTTTAATTTTTCTCTTCCAATTTTTTTCTATCTTTTCTAATTTTTTTCCTTTTACATTTTTTTATCATCCAAAAAAATTCATTTTCAAAAATGTTTTTCTTCTTCAATCATTTTTTTCTTTTCAATCATCCACCCAAGAAAAAAAATTGCTTGCCAGCTAACAATTAGCATGTAGTGCCAATCTTTCTTTTTTTTTGAAGCCAAGACAGATAAAACCTGTAACCTTTTAAAGGACTGGGAGGTTTGAAGATTTTCTGAAAACATGTTTTTGGGTATCTTTGTTATATAGTGTTGTGGTTTACCTTCCAGGCCTCTTCCACCTCAGGTGTCCATTTGTCCTTTAAAATTGGCTGCACGGCACATATAAACTCTGTTCCTACATACTGAAAAAACACAAGTACTAATAAATATTTCAGGTCTGCAGAAATCAGGTCATATAAGAAAATAATTTTCCTGTATATAATTAAATCTCATTTATACTCATTTTATTTCACATACTGGAATAATCAAACAGCAGAATGAAAGTGTCAAACTCAATTAAATAAATATCTGCAAAGCTTAATGTGTTACGTTTCAACAATTTCAGTGGAAAAACAATTGTGAAAGAGAATTGGAAAGTTAAATTGAAATCATTATATTTACTACAAAGTTTAAAAATTACTGAAAATATAAACAGTATGTTAATGTGTTAAAACAACAGACAAAAACCTTTGAGAACCTTTGCTGTAAAAGTACACAAGACATAACTGAGAATGGTGAAATTTTACAGACACACAAAAGAGTCTTTTAAGGGTTTTTACCCCATAATACTTTGGAGGGGCATTATAGCGATAATGACTTCTGCCCAGTTCCAGCGCCAGCGTGTGTAAGCGATCTGACTGATCCAGTCTGGCCACACTCTTCTCAATGAATGACATCACCCTGTCACAACCAAAACAATCAATACACAAAACAGGTCAAGCATATAAAACACATCCAACTCAACCAACACATTAAACTCATTTAAGGTAAAAAAAACCCCATTAACCCTCAACTTTTCATTTTTATACTAGAGTTCATTTTAATATATGAAAGTTCTGAACTGCAATGTAAAAATAATCTTGGTGAGGACATTTTCTTTCCTTATATTCCTTCCTGGAGTCCTAAAGATTTTCTTGAAATCTTGAAATTGTATTTCTCTTTAAAAAACTTTCTTTAAAATATTTTTCCCTTTTCAAATTTTATTTATCTTAAAAAAATAATCTTACATTTAAAAAAAATTTTTTATCCCTAAGATGGAAAAAATATTTTGAAGAGGAAAAAACTTTTTAAAGAGGATTTTTTTAAAATACTTTTTTAAAGGCTTTTGAAGGACTGTTAAAGAGAAAAAAAACTGAGTAGGGAAAAAAATATTGAAGAGGAAAAAAACTTTTTTTGAAGGTCAATTTTGTGTGAAGACAAAAAATAAAAAATAAAAAAAATGTTTTCAAGAAGGAAAACAATTCAAAATAAACTTTAGCAGAGGAAAACATTTTGAAGAGGAAATTTTTTTTCATCCTTGAAAAAAAAAATTTAAGGTGAAAAAAATGTTTCATGTTTTCTTTTCTTTTTTCCTCTTCAAAATCTTTTTTCATCTTTATTTTTTCATCTTAAAAAAATAATCTACCAAAATATTTTTCCTACCTTTCCTCATTTTTTTTCCTCTTCCAAATTTTCCAATCATCTTCCAAAAAAAGATCTTCCACCTTTTTTCCTCATTTACTCTTCAATCATTTTGTTCTCTTTAAGAGTCCACTCAAGATATATTTTGGCTTGCCCGTGTTGACCACCAGGTGTCACTATCAGTAGGAACTTTCCCTCATGATAGATTGTTTAATGAATCATTATTTAGTTAAAATTTTTTTGATATGGTATTTGTTGACATGTTTAACAACTGCATTATATTTTTTGTTTTAACTTGTTGGTCTAACACACTAAAAACTTTTTTGAAGAGGAATTTTTTTTGAAAAGTTTGAAAAGACTCTTGAAGGACTTTTGAAGTGTGAATTTGTTTGGAAATGAAAAAAATAGTTGAAGAAGAATTTTTTTTTTAAGAAAACATTTTTTTTAATATTTAAAGGATTTGTTTAAAATAAAAAAATGTAAGTAAAAAAAATTATGGATTTTTTTAAGAAAAAAAAAATGTTTTTAAGGATTAATTTTTTAAAATGAAAAATAAGTGAAAATAGAAAAAAATTGTAGATAAAAATTTTGAACTCTTTTTGGCAAATGAAGAAGAAAAAAATTTAAGATGGAAAAAAAAAAAATTTTTTTGAAGAGGAATTGTTTAAGAAAAAAAAGTTTTTAAGGATGAATATTTTTTTAATGAAAAAAAGTGAAAATAAAAAAAATTGAAGATAAAAAATGTATAGTTTTTTTTATGAAAATGAAGAAAAAAAAAAAGATGGGAAAAAAAAAAAACTTTTTTGAAGAGGAATTGTTTTAAGACTCTTGAAGGACTTTTGAAAATAAAAAATGTTTTGAAGAGGAAACTTGCTCATTAAAAACTTTTTTTGAATGTAATTTTTTTGGAAATATTTTTTTTAAATGAATAAAAAATTGTGAAGATAAAAACAAAAAAAATTTAAATATGAAAAAAAAATTAAAATGTAAAGCTGAATTTTTTGAAGGAAGGAAAAAACTATTTTAAAGAAGGAAAAAAATTAGAGAAAATATTAGAGGAATTGTTTTAAGACTCTTGAAGGACTTTTGAAAAACAAAAAAATTGAGGAGGGAAAAAATCTTGAAGAGGGAAAAAAAGTAGAAAATATAAAGATGAAAAACATTTTTGTGGAGGTGAAATTTTTTATGAAAAATTGAAAATGAAAAAATATTTTAAGAAGAAAATATTTTTTTGAAGATAAAAATTTAAAGATGATTTAAATGAAAAAAAATTGTGAAGGAAAAAAATTAAGAAGAAAAAACTTTTGTAGAGGATGTTTTTTTTTTTAAGGATGGAAAAAAAAATGCTTGAAGTTGAAAAAAAATTTGATGAAAAAAAATGTAAAATGAAAAATGTTGAGCTGAATTTTTTAAGATGAAAAAAGTAAAGATAAAAAATGTGAAAAGGAAAACCTATTTTGAAGAGGAATTTTTTAAGAGACTTTCGGCTTTTTTTTCCTCACCATGATTTGTGTTGCGTTGTGTTTTCAATAAAGAGAAAGACGTGTTAGTGCTTAATAATCATTCATCTTTGAGATCTAGAGTTTTTGATATTTTTGAGTTTTGTGGTTACTATTGATCAGAAGAGCAGATCAGAAGACTTATAGGATGAGACATTTTTAAACTAATATTTTGTTAAAAATGCAGCCTTGCACAAAGCATATACTGAAAATCCTCTGACCAGTTTAAACAAATTAATTTTAACACAATATAAACTGGTCCCAAATTGAATTTGATGACTGAACATAAAAAATAACATTCTGACAATTTTTGTTATAATATTGTGTTCAATTAACCATAAGTACATTGGACAGGTAACAAAATTTCTTTTTCAGTGCTGTTATGAAAATTTGTCAAAAATGTCTTCTTGACTCAAAGACCTTTTCATCAATGTTGTTTTGTTATTGTCATGATTGGATTATAATTCAACTATGAAATATTAACCTGTGAGACCTGTTAAATCCCTTATAAACAGCAGGTGTAACCAGAAATATACCATTCTTTCAGGATCTATTATAATGCTGGAACATTATATTACATCATTTAATATTTGTATTTGTAATGGGGCAGCGTGATTGTGTTTACTGATACGTGATGTAGAGCACTTTATTATCCGACACCAGAGGTGACGTTCCTCTCGTGTTCCTCTGCTCATATCAGATAGTTACAGGCTCTAAATTGGGCACATGAGGAGAGCGGCCCGCAGGCGGGTCAGTGTGTTTGTGTGTGTCTCATCCCAAACACACTCCCACTGAGCGGCTGATGTCTGTGAGTATACAGCTCAACAATCACTTGGCCTTTTACAGCCGCTTGAGAGCGACAGAGAGGACGGCGACCCGCTGCTGGAACCCCACTGACACATCTGACAGCAGTAGATGTGATTCAGTCGAGTCCTTCACATTAATTGGTGTTGTGGGAATTTCAGCAGTAGATGCACTCAAAGGCCGCGTCAACAAACGCATAACAAACAGCTTGAATTAGTCTGGAGTGTGGGTGTGACATCAGATAGAAATAGTAAACACAATGATAATGTTTTCTAGTGGTTCTTAACATATATACTGGTGTTGTGTGTGTTGTTGAATGGACTGTGAAGTGTGTTAATGAGACGAATACTGACCGGAGACCGTGAGCTCGGAGTTCTTTACTGGTGCGTAACCTCTCCAGATCCTCCACATCCCGAAAGAGAAAAAACACATCCTTACACTCCGGATGAGTCTCAAACAACCTGTTAGAAAGACAACAACCCTCTTTTATTTTTCTGAAATTACAGTTACGGTGTATAAACAATAGATCTGGACCGTATCAGTCTAATCATTGATTGGGTGTCACTGGTCACATTAAACATTAAAATCAGTGTCAGACTGCATGTGTGGACATCAGCAGGTGATTGATGAAGCTGACAAACACTGATCAACATGTTTTCAGAAAGGAAGAAGATGCTGAAGTGATTGAGAGAGGAGTGAGATTCACAGACTGATTGTTAAGGGTCAAGCAGATGGTCATGAGCTCATGTCAAGAGAGATTTTCAGCTGTCATTCATTATGAACAAGAGATTTTTATTCTGACAAAGTGGATTTCTGATCAGCATGTTTATGGTCAACTTCATACCAGAAATTTCATGTTTGCTTTTATTATATTTCATGCAAATATCACCCTTACCATAAAGTGTTAATCAAAGGTTTTCATCATGTCAATGTTCATCATAGTCCAGTATAATGATTCAGTGAATGAAACATTTGATTGTGAATTCAGTGAACATTAACATTAACAAGAACATTTTACAAAAACTTTTTGTATTGTGTATATGAGCTGAAATTTCATCAGATTTCTATTCCACTGAATCAATGTGGTAAAATAATAATAAAATACGATTTTTCATAAAATGTTTTTTCACGTAAGATTTTCACGTAATATATTGATTTCTATGCTGCGATCTGAATCATCATATTTTGCAAAGAGCTTCTTGGAAGGCGAAACCAAAACAGAATACACACTAATGATCACATTTTAAGGTTTCAATACAAGAATCATTCATGAATGATGATCACAACACAATGGATCTGATGTGCTCACAGAGACTCGAGTTCATCTTATTCCCTTCTGTTTTTTATCATATTTGTGCTCAGTTGTGGTGTAAAGTCGTGGTTCATTAAAACATAGTTTTAATAGTTCATTAAAACATAACTTTTGTGAGACTGGGGCAAGTTGTCTCACACTGATGTATAAACGAGTTTCTTAATAAATATGTTTAAATATGCTTAAAATGTTTACATATGTCAAATATCATCATTATGTTTTTTAGCAGATGTTAACTATATATTGAAGATAAATACATTTAATAGAAAGTCTGCCATCATCACTTTAGGTGTGAAATAAAACAGTCTGACATGAACTGTGAAACACTTGATGTTAGCAGATAAAAATAGAAAACACAGCTCCCTTGACATCAGAAAGTTGCTCTCAAATCATTATTTTAACCTGATTCAGCATTATTATTCACATCTTTTCTCTGGTAATCTGCTTCGGAGTTGCACATTTTACTCCTGATGAACCCGAAGATGCATGAAATGCAACACAAACATGTTTCCATGCACATAATGACACATACTGTATCATTTAAACTGTCATTTCAATTATCTTAAATATATAATGTGCTCTGCAGCACATCATCACACCACATTACAATCAACCTTAATGTGATGTGTTCCTGAATATTCATCAGATATAAAGGTGGGACTTCATTTGATCTAGTGGTAATAAATTATGTCTCTATTTAGCAGACAGAAAAGAAATGCTATTGCTGACTCCAGACACAAATTAATTTTACAGCGAGTTATTTTATTTTAATAGAGAATTACTATGGCAAACACATCTAATCTTTGAAATAACCTGCATTTACATTAAATTAAATATTATTAAGTTAAGACTTTAAAAGTTCTCACTTCTATTGGCATGTTCACACTTTATATATTTTAATTATTTGTAATTTATAAAAATTTTTTTAAAGGCATATACTTTTACATTACATTTTACTGATGAAATTTGTTTTTAAATTCATTGTGACAACATGCCCCGGTTATAAATTCACAGAAGATCAAAGTGTGACAACTTGCCCCCATCTCCATTACAAAGATTGTTTCCTTTAGTTTTGCGAGTCTGGTGCAAAACCACTGTTACAAATTACATATTTAACATATGAAATGATGAAGTGACATTTATCTGTGACGTGGATAATATTTGTTGAAGTATGACTGAAGATTATACTTACCGGACAAACACGATAATTCCCACTTTGGCGATGTCCTCCTGGATAACTTTCCATGACTCTTTGATGATGTGGATCTGATGTTGGGTGAGATGAGCTGGAGTCTGATGCTCATCTGTATCTCTCCTCTCGTGTGGTCCTGATGCTGATGTCAGATCGGATCCAGAGATGGCACAGCCCATCCTCACGGCAGCTCGTCTGGGTCTTTCTCTAGTCGCGTGCGTGCTCACCGTCTCTCTCGTTCTCCATGTCTGTCTCTGTGAGAGCTACAGATGCTGAAGCTGCTCATCAGGAGGGGAGGAGCACATCATCATCACAGACCACAACACGTGTTCCTGTGTTGTTTTCTACAAACTATGATTTCATTATGCCTTTTAAAGTACTATAGACTATAGGCATATTAAACAAATCACAACACATTCACTATACGAGTTAATTCTGCTTTTCAGAATTATAAAGAAAAAGAAACAAGAATGATTACAGTGTCGAAAAGTCTTTTAATTGTACATGTTTTACAGCACACAACAAGAAAATGAAATAAACAGTAGGGTCATTTTTACAGACGGTCCCAGCCAACAGAAGCACTGTGCATATTTACACCATTTCAAATAAATAATAAGGATAAATATATATGATTACAGTGACATCATGCTTAAAGATCAGCCCCAAACCAATATGCAGAAACATGTTTAGCTTATAATAACAATCCCAATATTCAAGAAGATTCACCCAAACGCAGTGACACAATCCGTGGCCGTGTAGCTCAACACACTTGAATCATGTACAATAAATCTTCAGCAGACAGATATTCACATGACCTTTAAACCAAAAACAATGAAACAGTAAATCAAACATGCAGAAGAGGAGTGAGTTTACAACAAGCCTTCCAGATGGGACATTAATCTTCTCATTGTTTATCACAGATAAGACTTGATATGATTATAACTTCCAGTTTTCTGCTCATTAGTGTGAAATGACTTGATGAGATTAAGGTCTTTCCTGTGGTCAGTGCAGATCTGTCCATATACTGATGAAGATTTTGGCTTTAAACATTGAATTTCATATCGCTGTGCTCTCTTCTGGAAACACGAGTCATTTTTCATTACATAGTGGCAAGCATGAAGTGACAAGCATGTGGCTTTTTCATTTCAAAAGTCTAAACTAAGAAAAACAGATATATATAATATACAAAGCAATAAATTACAGTAACACAGTGGTCTCCATTATCATAACTACAGCCAATTTCTATCACCAAAATATAAGCATTTGTTAAGACAAGCACAAAATAATGCAACAAAAAAAGACCAATATACAAAAATATACATTCCAAAGAATGACATTTTATGAATATATATATTCTCTGAAGTCCACAGGTATCCCTTTTCCAGTTGGTTTGGTCGTCATGTGGATAATTGGAGCATGGTTTCTGAAAACTGACAGATGCTCTAACCATTGGTCTCGACATGTTAAAGCACATAATGTTAAATGTAAACTATATCTGAGGTTCTAACTGAACTTAGTCGTAAGACACCTCGTGTATAAAACATTTCTCCCGTATGTTTTTATCCAAGCTATGTTGACTGTTCTCCGTTTCCTCCAGGGAACACGATGGATGAGCTCCACGCACCCATTCACCAAACCTCACGTCCTTCTCTTTGCCATTCATCATTGCAAGTTTAGATTGTGCAACAGCATCCCATCTTAACTGATTCTCTCTTTTAGTTTCTAGACTTTCTTCTTCATGCTGAACCCTACAGACCTTCTCAACAGTAATGAAGTCATTGGGCAGAGTTCGGTAACCTGCATCACAACAAGTATCCACCTGTTCATGTTGCGTTTCAAGATTATGATCAAAAGAATCAACTCGACAAAGTGAAGGTACATCTTCCTCTACATGCCTCATGTTTGTAGTTTTTCGCGCTGTGAAACTGCTGGGGGATGAACAGGACAAGGTACGTGAAGTTTTGGACTTCTCCGGTTCACGGTCCAGCGTTCTTTCTGGAAACGAGACGCTGCGAGCCACTGGGAAAGAATGCAAGATGGTGCTTTTCTGATTTTGCTTGCTGTATTTGGAGCACAACTCCTTCACATCTGGCCAGTGGAAGCTTTCCAGTTGGACTGGACTTTGTGGTCTCTGAATGTTTAATCTACAAAAGTAAGGCAACTGAGGACTTCCAGGAGAACAGACGCTGGAGGATGAACTAGAGGTCTTAGAGTCGTGCAAAAGGTCCTCCTCATTCAAGGTCAGCGATAGTGTCCTGTCAGGCAACCCTGTGCAAAAAAGGGAAAAGATTTGACAAAGACATACACGCATGACCCTACTGTTACCAGTCTAGACCATCCTTCATAACCCTTGAGGATCAATACCCTTCAAGAAAGGATTGTAAGTGGCTACTCACCTTTCTCCTTTGTTGAAGGTTTCTCCTCCAGGACAGAAGACAGACTCTTGGGCATGAAATGGCTTTCTGAGACCTTAGGCCTCTGTTTTACTACGGGTCTGTTATTTTTGATACGCTGACTGTATTGTCTGGCCAGCTGGAAAACTTTATTTTTCATCTTCTCCATATCTTGCAGGATGAGATCTTCTTCATGGGCAGACCTTAAAGAGATTATTCTGGGAAGAGGACGGTGGTTGACTTTGTGGCGCTCTTGGATATTGCGTTCCTGGTGTGGATTTTCCTTTTCCAAGGTGTTGGCTTGGAAAGCAGTTGAACTTTCATCTGAATCTTCTAGTATTAGTAAAGGTTCATCAAGTCCACTATCAAAGCTTGTTTTGCAGATTTCTGCTTCCTTCTCTTGATCAGGTGAAGACGTACAAGAACTCGCTGTGCTTTCCAAAGAGTCCTGAGGTTCTTCGTGTGTCTTTACCTCCATCTCTTGCCACACTTTTACCATGTCAGATGCGGGTTGGAATTCATCGTTTTGAGATTGAGTCTTAGACTCAGAGTTGCATCTTTGGACTTCATCTCTCCGTCCAATCCTGGCAGATTGAAAACAGCCCATGATGTTGGCCGTGTAACCCTCTTGTGCAATGCCACATCTTCATCTGACGTAAGGTCATCGAGCTGTCGACTGAGATTACGGACAAGGCCTGCGGGAATGTACGAGAGGCTTTCTCTACGTTTAATAGCAAAGCCAGCATCCTGATGCTCGGCGTGTTCGTAGTATCGTTTGATCTTATGTATGAGCATGCGATCCTTTTTGGAGAGGGTATCTTGTTTCTTCTGAGGTCTTTGGTCTAGTTCACATGGGGTGTCAGGAACATTTTCTTTTAATGTTTCTGGAGTGGATCTTCTGAGCTCTTGGACTTTGTCTTTCTCACGGGTTTCAGTACTAAAGCTCAACAAACTGCTGCTTCTGCTTTCCGAGCGAGAAGATGGACAACCCCAGTCGCAAGACCCATCGGCTCCAAAACTGCTCCTGCGGGAAAGGTCTTGTGAGAAATCGCTGGCCTTGTTTTGGACAGGTGAAGACAAGAGACCACCATGTGCCGTAACTTCTTCGTCTACCTCCATGTCTTCCGTATCTCCCAATGAAGTCATCTCTTTGTTGTCGTCTTGTACTTGTGCAGATGAGAAATCCACACTGTCCTCCAAATCCTCTTCAGTTTCTCGTCCATTACAGTTATCTACTATCGCTGGATGTGTGCTGTATCTGGGGATTAAAGTCCCGCATGTCTCTGATGGGTCCATCACATGCTCCTCAGCATCTCTGAGAGGAGATAAGATCTGCTGTGAACAGTGTTCATCAGATGAGCTCTAGAAAGCGAACACAGTCAAAAGAGTTATTGCCATTTTTATTGCATTTATTTAACAGAGGATGTGTAGATAACTTAATTTAATATTCAACATTTCCCATCAGTGTGCTCCAAATGGGCGTTATTCACAAAATTCAAAAACAACTTTAAGTTGTCACATTTCATTTAACAATATCTGCAAGTAAAGATTTGCCAATACTCAGATCACTGTAGGAAATGTTTAATCATTTGTCAAGAGCTTATCTTCTCAATTATAGATCAAACTAGACCAAACTAAAATTATGGAGAAACAAGTCGAACATGAGATTAAGACTTAAAATAATCTGGATTTGGGTAAATTTGAAGAGAAGTTTATATTTAAATCTTCAATGATATTGATTTTGATGTCAGGCGTGACAAATCTGAGTTCAGTTTGTGTCATTTTTGAGATCTCTCTAAAGACAGAGGAGAAATATCTGTGAGACACGTGAGACTTCATTTAATCTGTGAATTTTCTTTCTTATAAGATTGTTAATGAAATATGTTAAACAACAAAGATTTTACAGTACAACTTAAAAATCTTTACCGGCTGACAAACAGTTAAACTATCAGGCATCTTCTCAGACTTTTCTTCAAGAGATGTTTGGCGGTTCTTGCTCATTGGCCAGTTCTCATGCGTATCACCAAATCCATCTCTGTCCTAAAAGAGCACAAGACAGAAAGTACTTTGACTGTGTTCACAGAGCGTCTGATGTTATTTATTCTTCAGCAGTCAAATGATATTTCCTAAACATGTGTAATTCATTTTAAAAGCATCAAGGCATTTCGATGTTTCTCCACGGACAACTGACCTTCTGAAATTGCTTTTGTGCTCCATCAAACAACGAAACAATAAAACGGCAACCTTTGTTTCATTTAATTACGGACGGTAAGCCATCCGACCTCCAACCTCCGAAATCTGACAGTGAAATTTCCCTTTGAAGTTGAACTTCAATCAAAAACACTTCGAGACACTTCGTTTACTATGCATGTGTTCTTACTAACCGTCATACTGTAACTTTGCTTTTGGAGTGTCGCTGTCAGCAAATCAATACAGTGAAAACTATTTGTGAACATGGAAGGATCTGCTCTTAAACAACACACCATTTTACCTGCCATTACTTCTGACAAAAACATTAGAAAACATTGAAAATGAGAATGCTTTTTTCACATAAATGTACAATTTCATTCACCCCTAAAATTGTTATATTCAATTACACACCCGTTTCATCCCAACAATCAATGCATAATGTCCGAAAAGCAGATTTTGACACGGATGATATTCCACCTGCAGGTCTAGTGCACACTTAAAAGGGTGTGAAATAGTCAAACATTTGTGTTTATCACAGATTAGTGTCTTAAAAGCATGCAAGATGCACACGCAGCGTTCAGGTTCAGCATGCAGCAGGTGGTTGTTAGATGAACAGCACAGGTTAGGAAAAGCCCCGGGTCTCACCGTTGTGATGGGATGTGAAAGCAAAGCCCTGGCTCTATACTGCAGACAGGAGAGAGCGGCCAACACTGAACTGGTAAAGTCAGCTACCTGCTCGACCTCCATCAGAAGCTCATCCGTGTTCTTCACCTCCTCCTGCTCTTCATGAAGCCGTCTCACGTCCAGCGAGCCTGTACTAGATTCCTGATCCTGATCGTTCTTCATCATTCTAGGTACGGGAGGATTAGACCTCGGGGCAGAGACGTCTGCAGCGGGCGGCAGGGAAAGACGCTTTTTCTCCTTTAATAGAGCGCCTTCACTGACGACATGCTGGACGACAGATAGCATTTCCATCACAACCTGAACTAATCTTTAAAACTTTCAATGGTCTCAGAATCTTTCATTAAACCATAGTATGGCAAACCAATCGATTTTATATCCAGTTTTATTCCTTTGGAAATCAAAAACTAAAGAATGTGAAATCATGAACGCACATCATGTCACAATTCCAAGTAAGCAGAAAACACTCAAGGAGGATTTAAAGAGACGGTACGCAAATAAAGCTCTCGTAATTATTCACATCTAAGTGCCATAACACAAGATTTCCTTCGTTTACACAAACAAACAATCAACATGATACTTCGTTTCCTCTGATTGAGATTTCAGCTGTCGTGATGTAAACACACAACACAGATATGGGACTAAGATGATCTTCAAACCTCTCTAGACAAATCTAATCAGAATCTAATGACTCTTAACGCTGATGTCAGAGACACTAAACAACAGAAGCCATTATAGAAATTCTGGATTTAAATGGGAACTAAAATGGTCTCTGTGGTTCTCTACTGGTAATCTGTTGGTGGGATTTTATCCGGGAACCAATAAAACACCATTATTCATACTGGAATAAGATTGTGAACACACTACGTAAAGGAATCTTATAATGGCTTTAATGGTAAACAGTTGATGGTTTATAATGATATTTGTAATGGAAGGTTGAACAAATCTTACCTTAAGACGTCCTGAATGATGTCCAAAAATGATAACCATGATGCAAAGACAGAAAAACAAATCAATGTTATTTCTATGACTATTTATACATTATTAATACATTAACAATGACAACAGGTTACAGATGTATTGAAATCACATCACACTATTTATAAACTAAAAATGTGAAACTAAAAATGGGTATATGTAATAAAAATGAATCATCTTGATATCAGCATAAACCTACGGAAAGAGATTTAATTTAAAACTACAATAAAATAAATGAAAAATCTACTTTATAGTGATATTTTAAGTCGGACGTTTCCCGCTGGTTTCCAACAGAGAAACGGCAGATTCAGGGATGAAGTGACAGTTTAATTTGATAGGTAATAAAATTGCAAGACAGTAAGAAGGAAAAAGAAATGACTGCTTGGGTTTTCCTTTATTTTCTGCAAATTAAAATGCATAATGAACTAGAGCCGACGGCAGCCAAAAACGGATTTGTGGGCTGAAAAGAAGGGGCAGATAACAAAGGCTCTCGCTGATAGACTCTATAATTAACATTATTATGTGTGCGGGTGGAGAATAGGGGCTACGGCCTTTGATCTGACGCAGGAGGACCGAGCGGAGACTCAGAAAGCTTTGATGCTAAAGCGGGCAGAGGTCACGTGTCACCCACACAAACACAAACATGATGCACCTGCCGTGAAAAACTTTCTGCATCGACTGCATCTCTGATCTTTGGATTAATAGATTCTGATCTAGTTTAATAAGGTGATTTTTAAACATTATATTAGTGTATTTAAAAGGTATAAAATCACAGAAAATATTTATTAAACAGTATTAACATGCATGACAACTCATCACTAACAGAAGTGTGTACGACTGATCGAGATTGTTAAAAGCATTACCTTTAGAGCTCCTTGTGATCTGTTTCCCCGGTTCTATCAAACATAACGGAGAACATGATGAGAACCAAAGCAGTTGTGAAGTAAATACAGAACTTTGAGAAGCAGAAGCAAATACCAGATCTTCTCCGTTCCTTCAAAAGACTAGCAGAGAAATCATCAATCTGACAAGATGTTGTTTTCTTCATTCTGTCTGGACTGTAACGGTGCTTTACAACACCTGTAAGAGAGAGAAATATATTCAGAACAAGAATAATATTTATATTATTTATTACAAAATAAAATAATCGAAAAGAACTTCTTTACAAAAGACATTTAAGGAATTATATCTATTTTATCTTCTTATGCAGGTGTCAGAATGTGTCTTGTGACAAAAACTATATTACAAATAGTCACAAGAACCGATGAGATTTGATGAGACATATCATTATATTTAAATTTTGGTTTCAATTTCAATTCTGTATTAATGGTTTTGTTTTACTGCATGAATGGATGTGATTTTTTTATCATGTTGAACACTGTATAAGAAGATACCGTAACATGACAACATTTTACTACAAAATAATTACTTTACTACAACATGATTAGTTTGTGATCTACTGAATAACGAAAGACACATACAGCTGCAATGACAATAATGTTTGGGTGAACTATTAACTGTTGTGTCCAACAAACTTAAACTCAACTTACATGTTGAATCCATGTCTAGTATGGCGTCTTTGGCCTGAAAGTAAGTTTACAGGAGAGATTAAAAGATATGAATCATAACATAGCTAACGGTGTCAAACATTTACGACGTTTTACACACTTTCTGTGGAATAACAGCGTGATGATTCTCCAGAATGAGTCTCTTTATGTGATGAGCCCAGAGTTTTTTCTCCTCCACAGTTTTGGCCTGAGAAAGACACAGACTGGTTAAACGTTGTGTTCATGTCTGAATGAAGGTCATGTGAGCCGTGACGTCACACGCACCTGAACCGTGTGAGGCTGTTTGGGGTGTTTGTAATGGGTCACGCTGAAGCGCAGACAGTCTTTGGCACTTTCAATCAGCATCAATGTGGAACACTGAAGACAAACAGAAGATCTGAAATTATTGTGTTTGTGTGACAAAATCTTTTGTTTTTCAACAGACAAGGTCATGCAAAATAAATCAGTTAAGGTGTGCATTAAAATACAAAAATATTATAATACATATATCAAATACAAAATATAAAAATCAATGTATAATCATTAGTGATATCGCAAACATCAATAGTTACATTAAAAAGTTACATTCAACACTGTTACATAGTTACAAAAGTAACATAGTTGCATTAAAATTTGTCAAAATAATGTGCCATAAGACCATGTATTTAATTATTTTGTTCTATTTTCTATACTTTCTCTAATGCTAAAATGTATTATTACAAGTGCTATAGATATAAATTCAAACTTTTACTTTAAATTTTAGATTTCTTTTATAATACAATTACATTTTAAGTGAGACATAAAAGTCTAAATAGTTTTTTTGGGGATGAGCGTACATCTAAATAAATGACCGTAACAATTATCATACCGAGATATGAGTCTTGTAGACGTAATGTTCTCCTCGTTTCTTGGTAATGAGCAGCATCTTATCAAACAGAAACAGGGTTCTCTCGTTCTTGGCCCGGTGGACATGGAAGGTTCCCTCCAGAACCAGTTCACCATAGCTGGTGAGATCTGGACCTTTCCAGTTGATGAGCAGAGACTGGATCTCCTGTGAGCAGATGACCCAATTACATTAATAAACAGATCCTCCGGTCCTCTAATTCAATGAGTCATGATTTCATTTTATAATGAATCAAGGGTATGATAATGTGTTTGCATGAAGCTTATTAACATTGCAAATTAAATACAGTCATATTTCACCATTTTACTGGAATAAGACATAAACATTTGAACGAAAGTCAAAAAGTAAATCAGAAATTGTGCGTATACTTTTTCATCCTTTCCATCACAACCCCCCCTGAACCCTGGATCAGCACAGACCTGAAGTCTCACAGCGTGCTCGTGTTTTCTCTTCATGTCATTGATGTACCAGGCGACTCCTGTCATGGTGTCTATGGCCTCTATCACCACATCATAACCATCTTTCTCAGGGTCATAGTGTTTGGCTATTTCCTGAAAAAACAACAAAATTAAAAGTCAAAATCAGAGACAGAGAGAGAGAAATGGGACCTGGACATGGAAAGGAAGGTTTGGTGGTGTGTACCTGAAGCAGCAGGTGATACTTTAGGATCCTCTGAACAGGTTTAAGCAGATAAGAACCCAGAGGAAGACAAAGTCTGAGAGACGCCTGACGATCCCTCAAGAACTTAGCCAGAGTTTTATTTCTCAGACACTCTGTGAGTACTGCCACTGAACTAGAGAGAGAGAGAGAGAGAGAGAGAGAGAGAGAGAGAGAGAGAGAGAGAGAGAGAGAGAGAGAGAGAGAGAGAGAGAGAGAGAGAGAGAGAGAGAGAGAGAGAGAGAGAGAGAGAGAGAGAGAGAGGGAGAGGAGGGAGAGGGAGAGGGAGAGTAAATAGACACAAAATTATAATTCTCTTTACTTTAAACAAAACATCCTCATTCTCATCCTTTTTTTATTAAAATGATTCTGATTCTTAAAATTTCTACAAACATAATGATCTTAAAAGAAATGTGTGGTGCCGCGTGTGGCTGATTGCAGCGAGCGAGACCACATGCGGACCACAGATGGCGTCTCTCAACAGGCTCATGTCACTCAAAGTGTCTGTTTGATGTTTTTTATGAAGGTCGATATTGACTCAAAGGAACAATCTGACATGAGCGTCCCCTCGCACCCGGGACTGAAATACACACTTTACTTACTTCGGATAGTTGGTACAGTACTGTGTGTAGATCTCGAAATACTCGCTCTGCAAATGAAGTGAGAAAAACGTCAATCAATGATATGAAGAAACACAAGCGGATGGTAATACCAGGGTACTCGACATGACATAAACAGGTATTTTTAAGGAATATAATGGACATACCAATAGAATTACACTGTGTGTAAGGGGTATTTTATATATATTATGTATTTAATACCTTGTCCACAAAGCAGCGGGCGATGGCCACAGGATCACACGCACACATGTCCAAACAGTGTAACAATTCACTTTAAAGACAACACAAAACAAGGTAAAATATCAGTAAATAAATAAAGTAAATATAAAAATAAATGGTCTCTTGTGTTCCAGTGTTAACAGATCTGTTTCATTCACACTATCATGAAAGCAACTTTCTGCTTTATATCCAGCAATAACAATACAAAAGCGGTTTTGCTTTACAACCGTCTTAATCATGTTAAAATGACAAAAATGAACACACAGCAGCTGTGAGATTAAGAGGAAGACATCTGAATTTGTTTACACTGTATCACACACGCACGAGCCAAACAAAACCACACAAACACACAAACATTTTATTACTTACAACAAACATTCTCCATATGGCTGCCACAGAGAACCGAGAACCACAAACATGCTGCTTTATGCAAATGTATTCACGTTTTACAATAGTTCTTCATTACATTTAGAGGTTCTTTTTCAGTCTGTTCTCAACAATGAATAACACTTTTTATTCTAATGTAACGTCAGGTAAGAAACAGCACTTTTATTTACGCTGTACAGCACAGAAGAAGAGTTCTGGTTGATTTGGGTCGAGTAATCCTGCTAAACTCAGTTCTTGTTCCACCCGCTGATATCTTTTTTTATTTTTTATTATGCAGGTTCTTGAATAACAAAATATACATGGCATATGTGAAACATAACACAACCTGTTGTTTTTAAACATCCATAATAATGAAATAACCAGAACATCATCCTTATCCCTACCCAACCCAAATTATCCCACAAAAACTAAAATGGATAGAAAATAAATAATAATAAGGCTATAATGAAGGTATGGTCTCAACAAAGGAAAGCATAGGATTCCAGATTTTATCAAATAAATGAACTCTAATGTCTCTAATGGAAAGTTTTGACCTGCTGATTTCTTTAAACATTTCATTAGTTACATTATGTGTAAAGTTTATTGATGAGATTAAATCAGATAAGAGCGATCTGATCTCAACAGTTCTAATGTTAATGTCACACGAGTAAATGATGAACGACTCACTTAACACAGATAAGACCTACTGAAGAATTTAACTTACTTACAGACAAAAAAAGAATTTGTCATTGGTAAACTGATCTAACTAAAAAGAAAAAGGATCTCTTTTTAAAAACATTACAAGATAAACACGGTCTTAAGAGTGAACAACATCTTAAACACAAAAACATCACAACCCAGCTGATTGAATGTTGAATCTTACCTGTTGAACTCGTATATCTGTTCAATATTCCCAAATAATGAGCACACTTGTTCTGGCTTGATGGGCAGATTCTTTGTGTCTATAATGTGCACGAGATAATCCTGAAACAGATGAAAAACAAATGAAAGTTATTTAACCATCAATCTATTCTCTACCCAACTTCTCACATGTAATACCTTTAACAAGTCAATGGATGGCGCTAAAGGTCTGCAGAAGAAATTCACATTTACTTAAGAAAACATGAACATTTAGGACATTATACTTCATTTCAAATTCATATTTACATACTTGACGTGAACATTTAAATGTGGGAAACCATTAAAATTATTATTTTTTATAAAATAATAATAATGAACTTCATTTTATATGTTCCTTAACTTCAACATTTGATTTACAACATACATCAAAATACATTTTTCATATTCTTTCTTGGAAAAGAAAGCATCATTACAACATCTGAACAAATGAACAAATTTTGTTATTGCAAATCATGGTAATATGCACATTTACACGATCATGCACGATCATTTATTGTGCAGCACTTGATATTGTTACTGTATCAGAAGGATAAAGACATATGTAAGATTTTACACTGCTTTCTTCAATCAAATACAAGCAAAAGTACAACTTTGACAGGTTAATTCCTTCCAGCAAAAGGTCATTTGACATTTACTTGTTCTTAGTGAAATAGGAAAGATGCTCAGATCACAGATTTTACATGATTCTGTCCAATAACAAATTGGAAACAGATTTCAGAAGCTGATGTACAATCTAAACCTTGTTCTGAGTCAAGCTCTGGATTCTCACGGGCCACATCACAGCAGACACACACACACACACACACACACACACACACACACACACACACACACACACACACACACACACACACACACACACACACACACACTGAGACACACACACAGAGACACGCACAGACACATCACAGCAGACACACACACACACACACACACACACAAACACACACACACACACACACACTGAGACACACACACAGAGACACGCACAGACACATCACAGCAGACACACACACGTGCACACACACACAGACACACACACGCACACACACACACAGAGACACACACACACACACACACACACACACACACTGAGACACACACACAGAGACACACACACACACAGAGACACACACAGAGACACACACACACACACACACACACACACACTGAGACACACACACAGAGACACACACACACACAGAGACACACACAGAGACACACACACACACGCACAGACACACACACACAGAGACACACACACAGAGAGACACACACAGCTCTTATTAGGAAATGACAGAGTTTGGATTGGATTCAGAGTTCATGGGTGGAGCTCACAGTCTTCACACAGAAAGCAAACATGAGATTTTCTTCATGTCATGACTGAACTTTAGCTCAAGACAACATGCAGATGAAGATCTGACCGTGCAAAACTATTTTCTTGCATCTCTGTTTCCCGCTCAGAGTAACTGCAATCGACTTCCTGATGACTGAAACACTGACTCGACCGATGACGTTTGTCAACATGTCTGTCTGAAGGACGAAAACAAACGGAAATGTTTGCTGCGAATGGGAAAGATATTACACAACTTTACCTTAAATATAAAACACTGTGGCTCAGAATGATCATCTTTATTACAGTCAAAGGAAGTGGAGACTGGGTGTGGAGCAGGAAACATTTTGTCAACTTTGTTCATTTTATCATGTATAATGACAATCTGTCCAGCATCATCCACAACACACGGCAAACCAAGAGAATAAAGTGACAGATTTAACATTTCCAACACTGCCATCTTTGTTGCGATTCATTATCCAACACTGCTTTGGATTTTAAAGGCATCTTGGAGACTTCTTAAACGGCTGTCTATGTAAAGAGGACATTTATATTCTGGCTGTGAAGCAGACAGTGATGGAAATGGAAAACCCGCTCTGAAATTTAGGGGCATAAAGGCATTCCTGTCTGGGGAGGAACACCTGTGAAAACCTACAAACCCCAAAAACTCCCAAACTCAGCAGCGAAGTTCTGCTGACGCCACATTCCTCCCTGATTAAACCTACAGCGCTCTGTGATTAAAGTCAAATAATAGGAACTAGTGAAAGATTTTGGGCATCAAAGGTGCTTTAACTAAGTTGAAGATTTTTTATTTTAAAGATGAAATACGAGACGTAAAAGAAGATCGCTCACCTCCACGATGCTACGCAGATCCCTGACATACATTCTCTCCGTCTCGATGATCTCCATCACCACACGATCCACGTAAGTAAGCTGCGGATTGGGCGCCATGGCGACGGTGGCAATCGGCGAGGGAGGGTCTTTGCAGCGCTCTGATGATGTAATAGAAGGTTGTGATTGGGACAGTCGTGGAGGATCCGTGGGTCCCTCTGGAGGGCTGAGCTCCAGGTCTATATCACCTGTGGATGGCGAAGGCCTGAGCGGGCTGATGTTTCCCTCTACAGAAGAGCAGGAAGAGCCGGAGGAAACACCGCTGACTGGCCGGCGGTCCTCAGAACGCTCAGCGCTGGAGATGGAGCAGCCGTCTGCGGAGCGAGTGTCATGGCTGCCCACGGATGAGCCTGTAGATAAACGATGACATTCTGCTGGAGAAAAAAAGACAATGAGAATAAATTTGATATTGTTTATGATAAGCAATATTTTCTGCAGTGAACTGGTGGGATATGGGCTAGAAGTGACTTTTAACACTGACATTTAGACATTTCAAGTGTGCACATATTTTTGGTGGGCTGCTGTATATCCAAAAACCTCAGAATGTGAATTGAGAAATGATTTCTGACATGTCCCAATTCCAGTCGAAATATAAATCAGTTTCCCATTCACAGAAAGATGTCGGCTGGGAATGTGAGTCTGGAGAGGCAGTTAATCAAGACTATCTATGTGAAACGATAAGAAGGATTTGAGGGTCAACAGGTTGACGTCATAGCCAACACACATAAAACACAATGAAACTGTCCATTAACATTTGAAAAAACGAGATGTTTTTGCACTTAAAAGACGTTTTGTCAAATTGCATTTGACATTATCTTAAGACTGTGAATCAGATACTGAAATACTGGAACTGAAAGAATTTATTTATTTGTCTCCTAATATTTGTAAGTCGCTTTGGATAAAAGCGTCAGCTAAATGCCTAAATGTAAATTTATGATGTTTGTAGTATGAATTAAATGTAGAGAGAGAAATCAAACAAAAATATACCACATGTCTGTCTTTCAAATGTATGTGATAACAGCAACCTGACTAACAAATGACTCTTAATGAATCAGATAAAAGACTCTCAAATCATGAGTCTCAGACTCATATGTTACAGTTTTGAAGGGAAAATCTCTACAAGATTACCATTAAGAAGAAAGATCATCACATTATTCCAATCAGATCAGTCAAATGACAGAAATGATGAGGATATTAAACATAACATCCTGGAAAATGTATTGAAAGACAATACGTTTGAAAGATGTTCGTTTCCAAGCCAAACGTAGACCGTCATGATGACAAACTCTTTCCATCTCTCAGAAGCTCTTTGTGGACTTGTAGATGCTTGATAAAAGTGATGTCATAATGAAATCCAAACACAAGCCTCCACATGAGCCATACGACCAAATCTCATCTTTCCATCAGTGCTCCATGAATCACAGATGACATCATATAATCTTTGATAAAGAACTCTTCACAAAAATCTATAAACACGTCCACAGCAAGACATGCAGGTCGTGACAGGGGAGGGTGATATGACTGAAATCTTGTTGCATAACAGGCAGGGCAGGGCTGGGAAAGATTTTCTAGTTGTCCACCAGACAACAGTAATGCATATCATTTTACACCACATATTGTTAATAGTTTATACGTTAACAAACCTGGATAACTAATTAATAAAAAACACACTTCTTAATGTAATTACTTTATACTATAGCCATCAAGTTTAGATTATTTAGAAAATAAATGCTAAGCCTGACAACAGCTTGTAGTTAACAACTAAAGACTCCACACCAGTATTATTTTTAACAGTCATTGTACTGGTCAGCCGTGTGCTGTAGTGAAGCTTTTGCAAGAGTTTGTGTTGTTTTGAAATCTTCTGCCGTTCCGTGTAAAATCTTATTTCCTTCCTTTATTTAGCAAGACTACAGCATCATCATCAATGTTTAAATACACACACTCCTGACCTGAAACATCTCACAGACACACACACAGACCGACACCGTCACAAAGACTCAAAGACAAACACAGACTGACACCGTCACAAAGACTCAGAGACAAACACAGACTGACACAGTCACAAAGACTCAGAGACAAACACACACACAGACTGACACCGTCACAAAGACTCAGAGACAAACACAGACTGACACCGTCACAAAGACTCAAAGACAAACACAGACTGACACCGTCACAAAGACTCAGAGACAAACACAGACTGACACAGTCACAAAGACTCAGAGACAAACACAGACTGACACCATCACAAAGACTCAGAGACAAACACAGACACACAGACCGACACCGTCACAAAGACTCAGAGACAAACACAGACACACACACAGACTGACACCGTCACAAAGACTCAGAGACAAACACAGACTGACACCGTCACAAAGACTCAGACACACACACAGACTGACACCGTCACAAAGACTCAGAGACAAACACAGACTGACACCGTCACAAAGACTCAGAGACAAACACAGACTGACACCGTCACAAAGACTCAGAGACAAACACAGACTGACACCGTCACAAAGACTCAGAGACAAACACAGACTGACACCGTCACAAAGACTCAGAGACAAACACAGACTGACACCGTCACAAAGACTCAGAGACAAACACAGACTGACACCGTCACAAAGACTCAGAGACAAACACAGACTGACACCCGTCACAAAGACTCAGAGACAAACACAGACTGACACCGTCACAAAGACTCAGAGACAAACACAGACTGACACCGTCACAAAGACTCAGAGACAAACACAGACTGACACCGTCACAAAGACTCAGAGACAAACACAGACTGACACCGTCACAAAGACTCAGAGACAAACACAGACTGACACCATCACAAAGACTCAGAGACAAACACAGACACACAGACAGACTGACACAGTCACAAAGACTCAGAGACAAACACAGACACACACCGTCACAAAGACTCAGAGACAAACACAGACTGACACCGTCACAAAGACTCAGAGACAAACACAGACTGACACCGTCCTACAAAGACTCAGAGACAAACACAGACTGACACCGTCCACAAGACTCAGAGACAAACACAGACTGACACCGTCACAAAGACTCAGAGACAAACACAGACTGACACCGTCCACAAAGACTCAGAGACAAACACAGACACACAGACCCGACACCGTCCACAAAGACTCAGAGACAAACACAGACACACACACAGACTGACACCGTCACAAAGACTCAGAGACAAACACAGACTGACACAGACTGACACCGTCACAAAGACTCAGAGACAAACACAGACTGACACAGTCACAAAGACTCAGAGACAAACACAGACTGACACAGTCACAAAGATTCAGAGACAAACACAGACTGACACAGACTGACACCGTCACAAAGACTCAGAGACAAACACAGACACACACAGACTGACACCGTCACAAAGACTCAGAGACAAACACAGACACACAGACCGACACCGTCACAAAGACTCAGAGACAAACACAGACACACACACACAGACTGACACCGTCACAAAGACTCAGAGACAAACACAGACACACACAGACTGACACCGTCACAAAGACTCAGAGACAAACACAGACACACAGACCGACACCGTCACAAAGACTCAGAGACAAACACAGACTGACACAGTCACAAAGACTCAGAGACAAACACAGACACACACAGACTGACACCGTCACAAAGACTCAGAGACAAACACAGACACACAGACCGACACCGTCACAAAGACTCAGAGACAAACACAGACACACACAGACTGACACCGTCACAAAGACTCAGAGACAAACACAGACACACAGACCGACACCGTCACAAAGACTCAGAGACAAACACAGACACACACAGACCGACACCGTCACAAAGACTCAGAGACAAACACAGACTGACACAGACTGACACCGTCACAAAGACTCAGAGACAAACACAGACTGACACCGTCACAAAGACTCAGAGACAAACACAGACACACACACAGACTGACACAGTCACAAAGACTCAGAGACAAACACAGACTGACACAGTCACAAAGACTCAGAGACAAACACAGACACACACACAGACTGACACAGTCACAAAGACTCAGAGACAAACACAGACTGACACAGTCACAAAGACTCAGAGACAAACACAGACACACACACAGACTGACACAGTCACAAAGACTCAGAGACAAACACAGACTGACACAGTCACAAAGACTCAGAGACAAACACAGACACACACACAGACTGACACCGTCACAAAGACTCAGAGACAAACACAGACACACACACAGACTGACACAGTCACAAAGACTCAGAGACAAACACAGACACACACACAGACTGACACAGTCACAAAGACTCAGAGACAAACACAGACACACACAGACTGACACCGTCACAAAGACTCAGAGACAAACACAGACTCACACACAGACTTTTAGAGTCTCAGTAATTCACAAAGTCGCACAGACACATTCTCACCTGTGCGAGTAAGTGAAAACATTAGTATTACAGTCAGTTTGCGAGACATCAGACTAAAGGGCAGGACAGTCAGACATGCAATAATAAAACCTCTGATGAGCACCAGCGCTCGGATGATCTGAGTGTCCTACCCAACTGAAAACACAACACACCAATAAAGAAACTAGAATTAAACACAGTGTTGTTTTGTAAAGCTCACCTTCCATTAGGCCCATTTAAAAGACAGAAACTATGTTAAATCAACACCTGGCTGTCAGAAAACATCTGATGTTTAAACGCTGACCTCCACACAGACAGACACATTCCTTCAGACGATTAGCAGAAACCAAAATATACCTCAGACAAGAACCATTTACATTCCTACACTGAAGCTTCAGACGTTTGTTTAGCTTCCTAAAGATGGAAATACATGAAGCAGATGATAGACGGTTAATCCCGACCGACTCTGATCGTGTTATCAGACGGTCAGAGAACCGTGAGTCAGGAAACTCTCTGAATGAATCACTGCTCCAGGAGACGCGTGTCGTTTTTATTTCCCTATATAAAGACACAGAGATGATATGATGAGAAAACATTCTTATATATACAGAGATGATGCTCACAAAAAAAAATACTTTTCAGTATTAAACCACAAACTCGTTTTTGTTTCCTGGCTGACAGGAAAGAAGAAAACCTCAGCAACCTTTTAGAAATGTGCTAACAACCACTTCAAACACACTGGCAACATGACAGCGAGGTTTCAGATCCTTTAAAGAAACGTGTTGACATGATAATCATAACTTACTTTTCCTTTGAAAAGATTTACAACAGATTCAAAGCAACACATTTATAAGAGACCAGATATTTATCAAACATTTCAACTCTTGTTATCAGCATGTTTTAAACAATGAGCCGGTCTACAAACAAACACAGACCCACACGCGAGAGATTTAACACGGATCCTTGTAATGATTAGCTCGTGTCAAGGTGAGTGTAGTATTCTGTGAAATAAACATTCAAAGACAAAAGCATTTACAGAAAACGATGAACCTATAATAAGCAGATCTTACTTATGGAGATCTTCTACAGATTTCATCACATTAACTCGATATCCGTCTAAGTGAACAAACATTTATTAAACCAAATGTCTGTCGGCAGAATAGTTCAGATTCCATGAATGCTCGAGCGCAAACCCTTGATTTTCATGGCTTGAATTCCTGAATCCTCATAAATAACCTGTGAGGATATGTGAACATGCAAACGCAGGTTCCCGTTCACCTTATCTAATAGAGCGAAAAATGCAAATCACACAACAATAACACACAGATAACAGAACACACATACAGAAACTTCAGCTTCTGTAGATTCATGTCAGAAACATTTGATTCAAAGTGTCAGAAAAACTAAATCATCACTAAAAACTAAAGCATCACTTAAGCATCGAGTTCATGGTTTGTAATAAATAACAAACACCTTTAGCTCAAACACTAACTAACTAGGTCACTAACTAGACACACATGCTTTCTTGTTCTTAAAAGCATTTTTATAATATTATATAATATCTTAATATCATACCTGGGCTGTTTTCATAAATGTCATCATTCTGGCTCATGGCACGTGTACAGTATAAACACAGGTGTGGTTTAATGGTTTTACTGGTCTGCACAAACTGTAGACTGTAAGAACATGTAACGCAAATGAACATTAAAGCATCACATTACATTTTTCCGAGGTCCTTTAGACATGAACTGATACGGTCTGACCAATGCAAATGACCAGCTACACATTTACATTTTATAACACAATACGAGGAGACCATCACCTGTTCCAGAACCATCAGAAAAAATGGCATACACTATAAAAAAGATGAGAAACCTGTGTGAAGTTAATTCAGAAATATTCCTCAGCTGAGGGAGGAAAAACACAAAACCCTCTTTGAAGTTTCCTGATATCAGTAAGCGTGTCTGATGGAGACGGATGAATGTGAGACTCCTCCACAACATGATAACACACAACGTCTGATGCAGAACAAACTGGAATCAAATTAAATTTCTCATGCGTATACACAATTAAAAAGTGTCTGTATGATGTGCACATATTCATTTTATAAATGTGCACAGAGAATTGCTTATTTTGGGTATAAGGCATGCAATGTTTATACATCACATCCCATATATATTTGGTACATAAATAATAGAATCACTTTACACATCATGTATTCATCATCATCTGCATCCCAAACTCTCAAGAATAAAAGCACAACATTCAAACTAAAACCCAACAATATTTTCATAATGAAAACCTCAGGTGGGATTTGCAGATTTATCCACCACAGTTTTAAAATAAAAGTGACCAAAACTATTAATCTTATAAAGATCCTACACACGTTTTAAGACAAATCACTTGAATACTCAGACCTCCAT